>VWZK01003722.1:65827-76102 GCA_013396935.1 Baryphthengus martii | reverse complement strand
TTTTTTTTTTTTTTCCCAGAAAAGAAATGCTGTGAAACAGAAAATGGCAATGGAGGCTCTCGGAGTTCCTGAACCAAAAGTATCACATGAAAAAGTGAAGAATCTGGCCATGGCTAGAGACAGAAAACTGTCACTATCTCCAAGATGTCTCCATGTTAACATTTTAGAGCTGCACTTTTGAAGCCAATCCTCCATCTGACCACATCTACTGTACCTTCATTCACATTGATGTGTGCAGTAGATAGATATACGAATGTATATTAACCACAGAAGGCAACATTTGCTGTCCTTCGCCTTCCCATTTGTTCATGAACATCATGCAACAGAAGCTGTTAACTTGGATTCTTTGTTTGCCTAAATACTGTCAAAATTATGTGAGCTATTTCACTTTGTCAGTCTTGGTTTCATGGCAATAATAAGACACATCTCCCCATATTACTGGGGTTTACCCTGGAAAAGTTTCAATAATTTCTTTCATTGCAAATACCAGGTTAATTTCATAGTTTAAGTCATTATTCCCAATCACATTTTAAAAGACATCTTTAAGTTACAGAGGCAGGCAAGATGACGGCATGTACACTTTGGGATAATATAGAAGAAGAAATATATCTTTATTGCAGAAGCTGCTAGACAACTTTTTCATTCTCAAGTCCTGCTTGTTGATAATGCCTATGTGTGTATAATGTAACATAGCTAAAAACACATCATAACAAAACAGAAAAATGGCAAATAAATATTTAATGTTATTATCAGCACATGTACTTAATGTCTCTTACATACTTTTGCTAATGTATTTATTTCAATGGATAAAGTTATCTTAACTCAATACAAGAGTTCCTTTGAGAAAATATCTTGAGTTTTTGCAAAATCATTTGGAAACTGTTATCAAGGTGTTGAATGCTGAATGATTGAAACCCAGTGAAAAGATGCATGTAGATTGGTTTATGAAGAATATTAGTTATTGAGAGATTCCATAGAGTCAGTATGCATGCTCCAGAAGTTTTATATTAGGAAATGGTCTAACGTTTTACCTTCAAATGGAAACTTTTTCAATTTCTCATAATATGTGGGATTTATTATGTCTATATATACCATAAATGCAAAGGTGGAAATAATATTTTTCTTATATAAGTAGACTGATGTATGCAATGAAGACTTGGAAGGATGATGACTATGTTAAAGGTGACTTTCAAGTTAAAATTTAATTACTTGTTTTGAAAAGTTTTTGTGAGTATATTTCCAGAAAACAAAGCTACATTTAAATAATACAGTAAATGGCTAGGCATATTAGAAAAAAAAAACATATTTTATTAAAAAAAAAAACAAACACAAAACAACCTAAAGCAAAGGAAGTTTCTCTAAACGGTCCTGTTTTGTTTGGTTTCTTTTTTCTCATGCAGCAACTCTTTTTTCCACTCAAATTATCTTTTATTTTATTAGTACTATCTTCTTTTCTCTCCTAGTATCAAAAAATTTTCTTTTTCATATAGTTTCAGCTATCAGATTAATCACCTGACTAAAATACCTATATGTTCTTTTTCTCACCATGACCGTCTCTGCTCAGGGTTACTGACTTTTGATTACATTGTCAAGTTTTTAAACAGAGGGCTGTGGAGAGTCATTTGAAAAAAACACCCAACCAGTAAATATCCAAAACAGTTATTTAGGGTAATACCAGAGTATCCACTTAACTGTTCTTTTAATATTTGAGCAAGAATACAAAAAGTGACTCAGCAAGCTTGATAGACATAATCATATACTTTGATATTACTTCTGAATGTTCGATGTGCAAGTCAGTCTGCACTGGGGAAAGGGAATCGCGGCGAAAAAGGCTGGCGAGGGGCTCTTCTGGGGGCTCTTTTGGGGCCCTTTGGCAGCGGGGAGCGCGGCTCGGCTGGGCCGGGCCCGGCAGCTCTGGCGCGGGCGGAGCAGCCCCAGCGGCGGCCGCTCTGAACGAGGCGGGAACACGCCAAGGGCACCGGCCGGGACCGGCCCCTCCCGGCACAAAAGGAGCCCTGAGGGAGCCCCGAGCAAACGAGCAGCGAGGGGCCGTTCCCCAGGGGTCACCCAGGGCGGGGCGGTTTGTGAAGTAGCCCCCGCGGGCAGGACGCCGAGAGCTCTGCCAGTCGGTGGAAACTGGTCCCATCTTGGCTGAGAGGTGAACACCAGTGATTGATCTGCTCAGCTAGATGGAGTTGGAAGAGCAATTGGAAAGGTTAAGGGCTATCAGGGAGTGTGTGAGTGATTGATTGGTGGAGCCACACCCTGGGGAAAAGGCAACAAATAGAGGATGCTCAAGAAGCAGAGGATCCCCTTGCCTTGCTGCCAGTCAGAAAGGGACCTCAGAGATGGGGTGGAATGGAAGCAAGTCCCTCACTGGGGAGACAATCGAACTCTCTCCCTGCCTCCCTCACCTTCCCAGTTGCCCTTGCACGACAGGTACGGGGCTTTGGAACTTGAAGGACAAACAAACAAGGATGGAGATGGAGGTCTGCCCAGGGTGAGTCACTCACCCCCATGCCTTAGGACTTCTGAGGGGAACAGAGGGCCCCATATGTTGACCAGATCCATCCCACAGGGAAGTGGTGCCTCCCTGGGGCCCAGGTTAGAGATGTCACCAGGAAACTGACCTGATGAAGGAAGACTCCCAGTTTGCATTTTAGAGTAAACTGCTTGCCCTGCACTCTTGTGGAAGTGTGAGAGACAACTACTGAGAGTGCAGTAAATACTGTGAGTGTTGCTATGGAAAGAACTGTGTGCTGTGCAGTACTTGTTTTTGATGTTTTAACCTTTCTTCTTCATTGTAAACATTTGTTGTTGCGTGGGGGAAAAGTGAGAGGAAAGGCACGCTGGTGGAGAAGAAGGCAGTGTTGGTTCTTGCTGCTTGTGGATGTTCAGCAGATTTAGACTGGTGTATTTGCAGGGGGTGGACTTCATGAGAATAACTGAAGTGAAGAATTCGGTTTTACACAAATATTCAGAGTTAACTTGCTTACATTTACACAATGAATTAAAGCTTCTTGGGGAATAAAAGACTTAATTCAAAAAGAGTGTTTAAAATCTGTACTTCAATCTCATAAAAAGCAGGTAGATAAAATAGGGATTGGCAACCCCTAGTAGGCATATACAGATCCAGTGTTTTAATGGTTAAAACTGCTGCTAAAACAAACAAATACAGAAACCCATACATTGTTATGCAGGATATTCTGCTCTGAGTTCACCAGCAGAGACTCAGACTCAGAGGAATAGCTCTGAATCTTGTCTTCTTAAAAACTACAATGCTAACAAACAAATGCATAAGAATAAGACACGGTGAAATAAACCACATATGATGTCAATCCTAGTCAATGAACTCACAGAATTATTTAAATTGCAAGAGTTTCAGATGGAGGGTGTGTAAATGCTAGAAAAACAGCACAGTTTGATAACTCATCTGCATCTTCACATTCAACAGTGTGCTGGCCAGCCCTAGGAGATCAATTTTATGAGTCTTTTGTAGAAAGAGGGACATAGGTGTTTGGAAAATGTAAATAGAAACCAATGCTTCATTTTTAATATGCTGTTTCATTCATGTATTGACATGCAGACCGAATTTAAAACAATTTCTAGAAAAATCCCAGGCTTTCCCTACAGTGCCATACATTGAATAAATAAATACTGAAAGCAAATGGAGCTTGTTCATGAAAGATATTTACTAGAGTCACAAAGGTTTACTAAAGTTTCTGATATAAAATTATTTAATCCCCATGAATAATATGGTAAATTTCCAAAATAGTTGGAGAACTTCGAACAGCTCCTTTTGCAATAAGATACTCAAATTTTCTACTTGTTTTATTTATGTTTAAATATAGAAACAAACATTATTTATCCACTGTCCATTTTTATAAATAGTTTTTTTTCTGTCTTTTGAAATTATTTAAATTAGTTTTTAAATCTTAAAGATACCACGATTGTTATCTATAATAAGATACCACAAACACTTCAATGCTAGCAAATGCTTATGTGACAAATGGTTGGCTTATCATTAGATGGCTTAATGCTGGAAAAACTATTTTAACTTTTACTGTTTTTTTCACAACAGTTTGAGATTGACCAAAATGATGACTTTCAAATATGATATTCATGACAGTTATATGTTCACTTCATCTCTCCTTTGGATATCGATCTTGATCTGGTTTTAATTCCCCCCTTGCCTCCCCCCCCCCAACTGTTACAGACATTTGTTGATTGTTAAAAACCTGTTGTTTCAGACTGCAGTTGTATGGTGAACACAGGTAAAATTATAATAATTAGGATCAATGAAAATCCACTTCCCAATGTATAATTTTTCAATTGATTAAAGGTATGATTAGGCAAATTAGGACCTCTTACTCATTTCAGCATGACTAGAAATTCACCATGATTGGGTAAACTTAACCAACCAACATGAGACTATCTTATGCTTCTCTGCATTTATTCTACCTTGGATAAAGTTCCTTGTATTTAGTACTATGTCATCTTTTATTCGTTTTAACATCTGTCCTGAATAGAAAACATACTGTAAACGACGGATTTACTTCAGCTGCTGATGTCTTATTAGACATCAATTTGTTTTCGTAAGAGAATAAATTTTTAGACTACTTGTCTTGGCTAATTTATATTGCCATTGATGAATATTGACACCAGTTTGACTGGCGGAGTATCTAATTAACTACTGTCCTGCAATAACTGCCTACTATGTTTTTTTGTACAGCATTTTGGTTAGTGCTCTTCAGAACTGATGTGATGACTACTATGCTTGAAGTAACTAGAGCAGAAATTTAGAAGTTCAATACAGAGTCTAGCAATTTAAAGCCAGATTGCACTGTAAGCTAAAAGAGTGTAAGCTCTCTTTGTGTGCAACTCAGACTGCCTACTTTGAAGTGGAATCCTATCAAGAAAAGCCCTCGAGGCCTTGTCAACAGAGGAGATCAACTGCGGTCTGGTAGATTATTTAAAGGTCATTATTTTGGAAGGATTTCTCAACAGAATTCACACTACCTTTTTGAGATATGTGAATTAAAAAAAAATACTATTCAATGTTTAAAAGCAAAACAGCTCTTCAGTACTGAAATTTGCTGATTTTCAATTTTAACTGTCTGCTATGTGACTATACACAAACTGGAATAAAGAGGATATTGGACACAACTGTTCAGACTGTTCACACTGTCGTGAAGTGCAGTGGGCAGAACATGGCTGATCTGCAGGACAGCCAGGAGGAACCAACTGATCGACTGCCTGAAGGTTTTGGAAAAAAAATGGTAACAAATGCAGTGCTTCTCAAAACTCAGGAGAAAAAAAATAATCTTGCAGTTCTGCAGCCTTCTGCAGGGATATGGAATTAGAAATAGTAAAAAAAGAAAGGCAATGTTACATAGTTAGTAGTATGGCAAGGTGGGATTGTTGTGCCTTTCTAGATATCGGCAATGAGAAAATTTTGTGTTGAAAGAGAAATTAATGGTGTTTGTTTTTTCTCCATGGCTTTTAAAAAATTGTTATTCAGTGTAAACAGGTTTATTTCTCTTTTTACTTTCATAGAATCCTAGAATGGTTTGCGTTGGGAGGGATCTTAAAAATCTAGTTGCAACCCAGCTGCCATGGCCAGAGACACCTTCCACTAGATAGGCTGTGCAAAGCCTCATTCACTCTGACCTTGAGCACTTCCAGGGAGGAGGCATACACAACCTCTTTGGGCAGCCTTTACCAGTGTCTCACCACCTTCGTAATAAAGATTTTCTTCTTTATGTCCAGCCTAAATCTACCCTCTTTCAGTTTAAAACTGTTGTCTCTTGTCCTGTCACTACAGGCCATGGTAGAGTCTTCCTCCATCTTTATTGTAAGTTCCCATTCTGTATCGGAAGGTCACAACAAGGTCTCCCTGCAGTCATCTCTTCTCCAGGCTGAACAACCCCAGTTCTCTCAGCCTTTCTTCATAGGAGAGGTGTTTGATCCCTCTGATTTTTGTGGCCGTTCTCTGGATCCGCTCCAACAGGTCCATGTCCTTCTTGTGCTGAAGATTCCAGAGTTGGACACAGTATTCCAGATGGGATCTCACCAGAGCAGAGTAGGAGAGGATTACCGCTAGTTTGTGCCTGTTGCCCCTTGTCCTATCACTGGGCACCACTGAAAAGAGTCTGGCCCCATGCTCTTGACACCCATCCTTCGATACTTATAAGCACTGATATGATCCCTTCTCAGTCTTCTCCAGGATAAACAGAGCCAGGTCTTTCAGACTTTCTGCATAAAAGAGATGCTCAAGTCACCTCATCATCTTTGTAGCCCTCCACTGGACTTTTTCCAGTAGTTCTGTCTCATTTGGACTGGAGAGCCCAGAACTGGACACAATACTCCAGATGTGGTCTTACTAAGGCAGAGTACAGGGGGAGAAGGACCTCCCTCAACCTGCTAGTCACACTCTTCTTAATGCACTCCAAGAAATCTTTTTCTTGACCACAAGAGCACACTGCTGCCTCATGGTTAAATTGTCCATCAGGACTCCAAGGCCCATCTCCACATAGCTGCTTTCCAGTAGATCAACCCTTAATCTATACTGGTGCAGGGGGTTATTCCTCCCGATGTGTGGGACTCCACATTTGTCCTTGTTGAACTTCATTAGGTTCTTTGCCCAACACTCCAGCCTGTCCAGGTCTCACTGAATAGTGAGAAAATATAAATAAATATAATTAATTGAAAAAGTATTTTTAATAACATCTGTTAAAAGCAAGCTATAACCAACCCTTCAACATCCTGTGGACAAGGACTTCCTGTTAACTCTTTCCAGAAAAATCTCACAATGAGTATTTATATGAATAATACACAAAATTATTTCATCGCCTTCCTATAAAATGCTTGTTTGAAACGCTGCAATAATGTTAAGGAATAACATTTTCGCCAACATATTTGTCATTAATGAATCTATCTCATGTATATTTCTTTCTCTAAAATAAGTTTTAAAAGGACAAGAAGTCTTGAAGTTATCTTATTATGATACATTATTTTTAGTGTGATACAATATAAGTTTAAAAGGCAAACACTGAATCAGAATTGAATATACTACTAAGAACATCTCTTTCAACAGTCTTAAAGTATTGTGCTTTTAATGGTAGTTTCTATAAAATCTCTCCAGAAAACTGCCTTTCTTATCACTGTACTGTAATTGATTTATAAACATGATACCACAATTGAAGCGTAAATACGCAGCATTTTCATT
Source organism: Baryphthengus martii (assembly GCA_013396935.1). Classification (NCBI taxonomy): domain Eukaryota; kingdom Metazoa; phylum Chordata; class Aves; order Coraciiformes; family Momotidae; genus Baryphthengus; species Baryphthengus martii. Next base: position 68,874 of record VWZK01003722.1, on the reverse strand, counting down.
TAATATCAAAAAAAGGTATTTACTGTGAATGTGGGCTGTGTACTCAGCAATACGTGACTGAATTAAAGAACAGTGCAATGCCTGTATTTGTGATCCAGTTATACAGAAGTCTCTTGCTATGTGCTGCTGAACTGCCTATAGAGATTAAATTGTCTCTGAATGAGATGCCTATTTAAAACCAGTCCAAATATTAACAATTCTGTTATTACTAAAAACTCAAAGAGAAGTTGGTAAATTGAGGAATTGTAATCGTAGAGAAATTTGTGGGAAAATCTGTCATGCCTTGGAAACAAAAAATTGAATAATACTACAGTGAGAATAAATATAGGTTTCTTACTCGTTCCTAGCTGTTAAGCACTACTTTGGTATTTTTAAAGCAAAACCAAACAATCTGCCTTATTTTATATACTCCATTTCAAGACTTTTCTTCAGGACGTAGTGGGAGCATCATCTTAAAATAATCAATTTTTGGAAGGGAAATGTACTGAAAATAATAAAGCCCCATTTTATTGTTTGCGGTTTTTTTGTACACTACTATGAATATACTTAATGAGTAGTCACAGGAATCTGAAATGTTAGAATAAAGGCTACCCAACTGAAAACAAGACCTTAATTCTGAGTGATCCTGTAAAACAAATGTATTTTCATGAACCACTTAAATAATTATTGAAGTGAAAAGCACTGCTTGTGGCTAATTGGATATAAATGGAAAATTGGTAGAAAGCTGGATGCATCGTCTTGAAGATGTTAACATTTTTAGTATGACTGAAAAAATATCGTTATTCCAGTGCAGCAGACTCTAAAACAGCTTTGAATGTTTCTGTTGTCATGTATTCAAATGTGAGTTATATTACTCAAATCCTATTCCACATGAGGAGAATGTGAAAATAGCACAGCCATGTTTATAAATTGAACATTGTTATATTTAAAATCCAATGTCTGAGGCTTAGAAATACTTTTCATAGTCAAATAGCATTTATAATTTAGTCTAAATATTTTTTTACTAAAGTGAAAATTTTCTTTCAGTGAAGCAAAGCTCCAGGATTGAACAGCCTGTTCCTCAAACTTGTTTTCTTCTCCAGAATAGATAAAATTAGAGGAATTTGCAGTGCAGGGCTACCTCTCAGAGTATTTCATGCAGGACTTTGAACAGTTTACAATGTGAACACAGCACAGAAGGGAAGACTTGTTTGGCAAAATGTATAGCAACATACTCATGTCTGAGCTTCAAGATCTGAACTAGAAAAAAAAGGTGAGGCTGAAAATGTTGGTGTTGCTTTTAAAACTCTACACTGTTTATGATTTTTTTCTAATTTTCCCATTTCCTAAGCCAGGCATGTCACAACTGAGATCAATAGAGGGACTCCAAGAGAAGATGTCGCTAGGACAACTACACCTATGAAGTCCTCCAGTCTCTGTAACGCACGCCCACCTTGACCACAATTCAGTCTGAAACAGCAAGATTTACTTCTGATTATCACCTTTCGGTATGTAAAAGCAAGGAAGCATGGCTACTAGATTTTGATTCTCTGATTCAAAGAAAGACAAACTCATTCCCACATTGTCGACCTCCTTTCCCCTTTTGTCTCTCCTCTGTTCCGAGATCAGTGGTTAACTCTTCCCAAAAACAATGAGTAATGCAAAGTCCTGCTCTTGGAGACAAAAATTTTCAGTTTCAAAACCAGAAAGCAAGCAAAGAAGATTCTTAGCAAACAAGGGGTTTATGCTAATAAGAAAGCAAAAAGCATATATACTTACCTGATAAATATACTATATATGTAGCCATACATGTATATTATATTCTAATATGTACATATGTTTCACATGTGTATATACTTTTTATATATATATATACACACAGAAATATAGACATACATGAAAGAATTGTTTACGTGCTCCAGGGAAGCATTAGTTTTCTTGGGAGACAAGACCAAAACAGATAGGTTTTTCCTGAGTTGGAAATACGAGTCTCTTTTTGAGTGGCCTAATTTGCTGATCTTACTTACATTGATAAATAACCATATTGTGGTAGTGCCTGAAAATCAATGTGTTTTTAAATTAAGTATGCTTTTGTAGACTTGAATCCCTTTTCTAAATAAAAGCAAATATTAAAACATCTGTGCTTGGATCTAAGCAAATGACAGAAGATTTTTCCATTCCACCAGCTTCAGAGAAAGGCAGTAAAATATGACAAAATATATCTGGTACTCCAACATAGAGCAGAGTAGCTTCCTGAGTGTGGATTAATAAGACATAACCTAATACATCTAGAAGTGTTATATTAAGGTACGTTTCCGTGACTGACAAGGAAAAACATACATGATGTAAACTTTGTTTTATTCCCACAGATGCAGAACAATTTGCTAATGTTTAACTAACTGCTTTCTTTCAATAGATTTATTGCATGATAGAAATGTGAAATAGGCTGCAACCAAAATTTTCTGTTGTTATATTAAGAATGTTAATAAAATCAATGATTTATTCATGGCAATTTCTTCAAGTGAACACTTATTAGAGAGGGTATAAAAGGCAACAGAAGACAAGTAGAACTGATTAGATAATTGGTAAAGGAAAACTATTATCTATTATATTCATGGTGGTGCAGAAAATAAAAGAAAAAATCCTCAAAGGACTAAACAAAATGGAAGTTCATATGCTGCACAAATAAACCAGAGCTCATAACAGTCCTTCCATTCAATTTGTTTGGTGCTTTATTCTTTTTTTAATTTTTCAAAATCTACTTGTGTTGCAAAAGCTTTGCAGTGCTTTTGACTCAGTCTCTCCCTGGAGCAGATTTTAAAGGCCAGAAGAGTTTCATATGTTAGGTTCTGCATGAAAGCACCTATACCAATCTGGCAGCATCTATTTCCAAAAGCAAGTCAACGAAAGATTTTGGAGCATTTTTAAATACATCAGCAGAGATCTGCCCTTGAAACGTGTATGTTTAACCTAGATAGTGACTTTTCCCCTTTTATATAACAAGTCTAACAAGCCTGGTTAAGTCTTTTTTTTTTTTTTTTTTTTTTTTTAGATAAAATTTACATTTT
>VWZK01003722.1:370-65765 GCA_013396935.1 Baryphthengus martii | reverse complement strand
TTTAATTTTTTTTTTTTTTTTTTTTTTTACTGTTAGATAAGACTTACATTGTAGTAAAATGAATAGCAAGAATAGTTGTGTGAATTTAGCTGGTGTTCTTAGTCTCATGCAATATTGATATGCTGCATAGGGTAATCATAGTTTTAAAGCCCGTAGCTCTTGATTTGCCCATCTTGATTTGCCCCATCTTGATTTGCCTCATCTTGATTTGCCTTTTGACTTCTTACCATAAATTTATCTTCTTCTTGTGTGTTATCTTTTGTGAGATTAATACATGTGGGTGTGAAACTCTGAAAATTATGCATCTTCAGACATGATATCAATTAAATCACATTTATTGTCACAGCTTATGGTATCCTGCTGCTAAAGAAACAGCAAGATAACATAAACGTTGAAGTGAAGCTTAGATGTTGATCCTGTGACAAGACTTTCTTACAACAGTTATTTTATGTTGAACTCTGTGATTGACATTGGTGGGACTTTCTGCTTGCGTGCATGATGCCACAAGGAAATGACAGTTATGGCAGCATTATTGACTTTCTGCTCTTTGGTTGGCTTGGGGAACAGATGAGTGAGGTGCTTTGAGCCACCAGAAAGGAATCGGAGATGTTTTGGCAGCTGAAAACCTAATAATAAGTGAATGGAATAATAATAAGCTTTCTAATAGTCAACAGTGGATTAACTTTCTAATGGGGAAAGTGAGACTGAAAAATGTTTGTTTTATAAAACTCAGTAAAAGAAACAGATGGATAAATAAAAGCACCTTTTTGGAGAAATGCAGAGTAGCATATACCGTGCTTTTGATATATACTACATGTAAAGTAATTACTAATAAATCGTTGACGCAACATACACTCAGATCTAAATTCTTAACTATTTAAAGACTGGGAACTTCCAGGCTGCAGAGCTCCTGCAGATCTGAAAAGAGATAACAAGGCAAGAACTTTTGTATTTTTACTGAATCTTTAATCAATTACTACAGCTAATGACTTCATTAAAAATAATGGCTTCAGAGTTTTTCTGAATAATAGATGCTAGTGCAGTGAAATACATCATCCTTGTCTTTGTCTTCTATTTGCATTTCCTTTTTTCTAGCTTTGACATCTTTGTCAACAAACAAAACATGTCTTCATATAAAGAGCATTATATGGCTGAGGGATACTCCTACATAAGACATAATCAAGCTTGCGGCCAAATTTTACTATAGCAGTCAACATATATACTAATAACACTGGCTTATACTTGCTGAGCAGACATATTTACTTAGATAGAAATCCCAGTGTGTAAGGGTACATTTCCAGAAGACTGCTGCAGAATTTATGATAACCAACACCGACTGGATTAGTACAGCTGTACTTTATGACTGTGGGCTCTGATTAGATATTCACCCTCATTGTATTACCATTGCCTAGGACCTGAATACAATACAGTTTCATATAGATTAAATAGCTTTCAGTTATAGCTTGGTAGTTGTAAATCACTATAGACTTGCAATTTCTAATACATATAGGAAATATTTGTGGTTTAATTGGCCAAATTCAGTGACTTTCAAGTAATTAATGCACAGCATTGCTAGGATTGTACAGAGAGTGACAGTGGGGAAGAAATGTATTCTAAGTATAGTCTTAGAACTGAAGACTAAGACAAATTTTCCAATTTTCCTAGATAAAATCCTTTGTGGTTATTCTGAGTGCATTTTGTGTCTTATTAAAAAAGCATCCTACAAAAGATGACAAATTTGGCCATACAATGGAAGTGACAGTACAAAGAAGGGAAATACTGGTTGCACCTCTCTGCAACATAGCAATTAATATTTTAGAAGTGTAGCTTTGAATTTTACTAAAAATAACAACAACAAAAAAAATAATCTTACCAGCTTGCCACTTCTACTATCTTCCATGAATGCAAAATGCTAAAATGGATGAGTTAGATATCTACATCAGTACTCTCTTGGTTACCAGCATATCTATTGTTTTAGCACAAAAAACAACAAATGAAGCATAGATACTCAAGGCTTGGAAGTACAATTACTATGTTAGCAGTGTCAGTTAAAGGTTCTGAGTGCCAATTTTGAACTCTTCATGTTGTCTTGAATAACTTTTAGCAAAAATTCTTGTATGATGTACTTTTCATTGTCACTGTTTGCTTCTCACTGTCATTTAGATACAACTCAGACTACTTCTTGTACCAAAAACTGTTTAAAAAAATGCAAAAACCTGCCTCTTATGTCCCCAAAACAATTCTTAAAATCAGTGTTTACTCTTTAATTTCTTATATCCAAATAGTATTTTAAAATGTTTGTCTCATAGCGCAAAATGCATGATAACAGCTGTTCGATTTATACTGCTGACCTCTGGATTGTTAGAAAAAAAGTATCTATCTACCTGTTAGCCTATAAAAAAGGCTCATAAAAGCTGATTGTATATTTTACTGACAACAAAACGTTAGAGTCTACACAGACTTTTTAGGTTTTTGCCTCACTCATATGACATTACTCGTAACACAGCTGTACAGATGGCTTTTGGGTGATATTTGGAGGTTAGAACAGTATGAGAAATAAAGGGACAATATTTTTTCCTCATGAAACCACACATCTTGTGATTAGTTAGTCTGTAGGCAGGCATCTGTGCACCTAATTATTGTGCATACTTTCTGTTTAAATCATCCTTTTTGTCCTGTTCCTCTCAGCATATTCTTTACTTGTAGCTTCAGTTCAGTCTGGTTCAGTTCAGAACCTCTGTTAAAGAGGAAAAAAACCCACCTCTGTCCATTTCCTTTGCTAAAAGTTCAGACAATATCTACATACATCTTTACCACATAATAGTGCCTTCTGTGTGCTGTGAGCTGCTGAAAAAGGAATACTGAAGTGTGAGCTGAATATTGTTAAGATGTATCACCAGTAAAGGGAACATATTAAGCAGTGTCCCAAGACTACTTCTCTTGTGAATGAGTTAAGTATATCATGACACAAGAAGTGTTATGAGAAATTGGCCAATGTCTGCTTTTGAATGAAAAGGAGAAAAAAAAAAAGTATTTATTTAATTCTGATCTCCCACAGCTTTCCAGCATAGTCCAAGGAGTACATCGTGGCAGGTGTACAATTGGTTCACACTACATTTCCTCAACACCAGTGAGAAACCTGAAGTAGAATTGTTAAATAAGGCATTATACTCTGCAAAGCATGTGAGGCCTGGGAAGAGGACTCAGCTGATTCCCGAACGAATTACAGGGGGAAGGCAGTTGCTCTGAGGCAGCTAAACCACACAGTGCAAGGTAAAACTGAAAGAAAACATACTATGTTCACATCATCATATTTCCATGTTTCTTTTAGTGAAGAGGAAGAACTCTAGCTATAGATCACAGCTAGGAAGATAGACAGACAGTAGTTTATGCAGTTTTGACACACACGGGCATGTGTGTCATAACCATTTATTGTAATTTCTTATACTTAAGAACTGTGCTAGGTGTCTAGTTGTTATGGCTAAGATATTCCCATTGGGAAGAAGAAAAAAAATTTGGAACTTCTTAAATCCTATCCAAATTGCCTATCACAACACTGTTTTATCTGCTCATCTAGGAAGAAATAACTTCTTTGTTTAGCTAAATAGCTTTTTAGTTTTGGACACTCTTCCTTAAAATCCACTTTCTTGCTGGCTTGACCTTTCCTCAGGAACATGGGTTACCTCTTTTTTTTTCTCCTTCTTGGACAGTAATGTGCCTATGACATGTCTTCTCGATATTTCCCTTAAGGCCCCGAAGTTATAAGGAAAAATTTAATTGTTGATATCTAAGTCTACTTGGAGCTAAATTCGTATAACTGTCCTAATTTTAATGTAACTGTTCAGACATACATCGAAAGTGAAAGAGGAATCACACAAAAACTTTCAAACTTTTTCTTCTTTCTCAATCTTTGAAAAAACTGTGTCTTTTCCTGTGATTTAAGCTCAGACAGAAGGATGAAGAGGCTACTGATATCTGGTACTTACAGGGGGCTGATACTTACAGGGGGTACACACCCAAATCGTACTGCATTTCAAAAATCTGTCAGTTCTTTCTTTACTGAACTTCCATCAGACCTTCTATCTTTTTAATTATTTCTATGATTTTGATTGCTGTCAATTCCTTGTAGCTGACTCCAGGGCCTTGTAAAACATAAAAGCCACAGATATAGAAATAATATTTTTGGAAGATCCAGACAATGTACACCACATCCTAAAGCCTCTATTTCCTCTATATAGAAATTCAACATATTTGTTAGTCTTTACTTTCAAGTTCTTTTTGCGTATGTGCTTATAGTCTTGTCTAATCCCTATCCTGCTTTTTTTGAGAGTCCATGCTTATGAATCCGCTTTATTCAGAAACTAAACCTATTTGCCTTAACTGTACATAGAAGGTAAACATAATTATTTCCTTGTAATGTGGTATTTTTCTTTATGCTTCCAAAGCAAAAAAAAAGAAAATGTATGCACATATATTAATATTGCAGTTGTAAAAATGAAGTGGTAATTCATTTTTAATAGATCCTATGGACTTTGCTTTTCAAAATTAAGAGGACTCCCTACCCATAGAAATACCAGTTCAGAATCCCTTTAAGTCATTTCAGCATGTTTATTTTTTATAAAGAAACAATTCACTCAGGTAAATTACACTCCAGCTTTCATGTGTCATGAATAGTAAAAGGGTAAAGCAGCACCACACTGCAGAAAACAATCCTCATACTGGTCTCGCTTTGGAGTAAATCAAAGGAATGACTTGAGTGTAAAACTAGAATGAGAACCATCCCACTAAAACTAAAGCTTTGCTTTGAATTTAATTTGGGTTTAGCTTGAATTGTTACATTTGGTTTAAAAACAAATGTAAACACTGATTTATTTTTTTTTTAATACTGACATATAAAAGATCTGTCTCCCAATTCAGGGATCCAATTTGTAAACAGACAGTGCTTAGATCAATATTCAAACTATAGTGCATTGAGAGATTCTTGCACAAATTATGGGCTTGGATATTATAAAGTGAACTAGTAGGGAGACTCTAGGCTGCTTTTATCCACTGTTGGAGCAGATATTTAAGAGCTAAGCTAAATCATTTCACTTTGAATATTAATCTGCTTAATGTCTAACTTGCTCTTTTGCAAGGTAGTATATTCATATATCTATCATACCCAGGTGCCAGCTTCCTGAGCAAACTCCCTATAAATTTCAGGTGATTTTTTAAAATATGTTTTTGAAACTGAGGCTGATGAGTTGTGTATATTTTTCAGCTTTAGGTCCTGAATGGAATGGAAGAAGGCTTTGCATTGACCTCAAGTACTTTATGATTTTGCTAAGGTATTACAGTGGCTGTCACTTCCACATGAATGTCTGAATGAATTTACTTAAAATGTTTGTGCATTCTAGAGAACATTGAAAATATATGAATTTCCAGTTGATTAGATTGCAAACTAGTGGCACATGAGGCACATTCTTTTTACCTGAGACTGAACTTATGTTATCTATGCATAAGAACAGTATATAGATTCCATAGAGTGTTAAACAGTCAAGCCATTCATTTTTATTCAGTTTTGTAAACTAATTTCTGAATCAATGTTTTCAGCTGAATCTTTTCTGTTATGGAAAAGCTTCACTTCACTTAATTAAGGTAGCGTTCCCCTAGGTTTTTCCTATAGCTAACTGTAAAGGCAAGACTAGACAAACAAAAAGGGAGGAGAGAACAGTGCAGCCAGTGGTTTCATCAGTCGTCTGCTAGAATTAGTGTTTCACCTGCTTGCATCCAGAGAAGAATGTGAGTCAGTTATGATCCAAAGGCTGAGTTATCATAGCTGGAGGGTCTGGAGTTCATACAAACAATCCCAGCATTTCAGACTGTGCAAACAGGCAATTTTACGATTTGGTTCTACAGGAGCTTAATTCAGTCTAAGTCAAGATTGCTTTACATTATTTCTCTCTCTCATGCTCATAATGGCACTCATATGGTTTAGTGAACAGATCTGGTCCCAAACTATTTTTATTTGTTTGTTTCCAAAACTAGTTTCCTGTTGAATCAACATTCTAGGCCATCTTCATTGAACAAACACTGCCCCTCCGCCCCAACTTATTAACCATGCAGTCTACAATAAAATATTTTTATCTCTTTAAAACAACATAGCCTTCAAGCTCATCAACAGATGCAGTTCACAGACTTGTTTATAATTCTCATTCTGTCTTTCTTTTCCCACCTAATGGTAGAGTCAGCAATTGAGTCATTCCAAATAAAGTAAAATTGCATATCACCAAGAAAGGCAATTTCTGGACATTTAATCTTCAGAATATCTTCTTAGGTTGGTTTATTTCAGAGTGTGATTCTTCCTTCTGCCTTAGAATTAATAGCTGCTTCTTCCATGATTAGGCTGACTGAAATAAATGCTGTGAGTATAAATCATGTGCCACCTTATGTGTTTAGTATGCATTGGAAGTCTACAGTAAAAGTGACATGTTTGACAAGTACTGAGACATACACAAATTCAGGCTTGTAACTTGATGCTGTTTAACAGAAGATTCATAATGCTCTGGACTGCCAAATGTATTGCAATGGCTTTGGAGATTATTACAATATATCATGCAGAGAATCTGCATAATAATATCTTTATGTTATAGTGTATCACACCAAAAATCCTTATACAGTATTTTCAGGATATACTAATGACTCATCAAAGTGAATCAAGGTTTTATCATATTTTGTTATGTCTGTTACTGGCTGAAAAAGTACTACTTTTAACTATTTTAGGGAAACTAATTGCTTTTCCTAAGTAATTATTAAAAGGAAATAAAGTTCAATGAAAGCCTGTCACAGCAATTAATGCATCCTGCATAGGAAAACAGTGCATGTAGGCTAGGATTTTGTACAATTCCCTATCCAATCCCTTTTACATTTCAACATTTAGGACCCAAATTCATTCCAGTAGTTATAAAAAAACCAAAAAACTTAAAGAAATCAGACATATTAGAACTTTTGGGATGGAAATTTTGTGGAATTCTCAGTCCCCTAATGTTGAGAAAAATATTTTGAGATATATTAATAAGGAAAACAAAGAGGAAACAAAACCATATGACTTACAAATAAAAGAGAAATCAAGGAGCAACCCAGTAATAGCCTCAGTCTTTGTACTGGATGTTGCATATATGATTGGTTATCCAAGGGCAGAATAAAATGCAGGTATTTATTTGTGATGTTATTTCTTGAATCCAGTCTGTGCTGCTACGACAATTCTCTTTGTAAAAACCAAACTTATTGTTGCTTAATCTTCTTATTATTATATTAAAAATTAATAAGATATTAGAATTCTTCAGATGTTTTTGGATGTTGTTGCTTCTAAGAAAAATTTTACAATTTTGCCTCATGGATTTGGTGTACTTACATTCATCCCCAAGATCAGAAAATTATTTGTAGAATGACCCAAAAGGACCCATCAGATCCAGAGAAAAAAAAAGTATTTATGTGCTAGCATGTAACTGAAATGTAATGAGTGAACTCCAAAAAATGTTGTATCACACAGAAATTTAATTTAAAAAAAAAAAAGACAAATAGACAAATATGAAGGTATGTTTCAAGGTGAAGTGTAAAAAGAGGATTAAGTTCTAGTTGAGCTTTGGCCTTTCTGATTTTCTCCCTGCATAGCCTCACAAAATTTTGGCAGTGCTCCTGAGTAGCCTGCACCTTCTTCCATAGGCCATACGTTTTCTTTTTCTTCTTGAGGTCCAGCCAAAGCTCTCTGTGCAGCCAGGCTGGTCTCTTCCCTTTCAGCTTGTCATATAGTACATTGGGACAGCCTGCTCCTGTTCCAAAAAGATTTCCCTCCTGAGGAATGTCCAGGCTTCCTGGACTCCTCTGCTCTTTAGGACCGCCTCCCAAGGGACGCTGTCAACCGGTCTCGTAAACAGGTCAAAGTCTGCCCTCCAGAAGTCCAATGTGGCAGTTCTTACTGACACCCCCCCCCTCCACTTCCCCAAAATTTGAAAACTCTACCATTTCCTGATCGCTATGCCCAAGACAGCCTCTAACCTTCACATCACCCACAAGTCCTTCTCTTTTCACAAACAACAGGTCCAGCAGAGCACCTTCTTTAGCTGGGTCTCTTAACCAGCTGTGTCAGGAAGTTACCTTCCACATAGTCCAGGAACCTCCTGAACTGTTTCCTCTCTGCTGTATTGTATTTCCTAAATGTTGAGTTTTGAACACAGGAAGACTTTTAAAACCTGTCTGGTTATGTTCCTGTGCAACCTGCTCTGGTGATCCTTCTCTGGCAGGGAGGGTGAACTAGACTGTCTCCAGAGGTCCCTTTCAGTCCCTACCGTTCTGTGACTCCACGATTTCCAGCAGACATCTGGTAAGTTAAAGTGCCCCACAAGAACAACTAGTAGTGATTGTAGACTTCTTTCAGCTGCTTATAGAATAGTTCTTCTGCTTCTTGATCCTGGTTGAGCAGTCCATAACAGACTCCCACCATAATATCTCCCTTGTTGGCCTGCCCCCTGATTCTTACCCTTAGACACTCAACTCTGTCATCAGCATTGTTATGCTCAGGGAGCATACAGGGCCACTCCACCCCCTCTCCTTCCTGGCCTCTCCCTTCTGAACAGTTTAGAGCTGTCCAATGTAGCATACCAGTTATGAGAGTTATGCCACCATGTTTCCGTGATGGCAACTATATCATAGCTTTAATTCTGTACAAGTGCGTCCAGCTCCTCCTGTTTGTTGCCCATGCTGGTGCATTGATGCAGATGCGCTTCAGTTGAGCTGTTGATCCCATCACCTTTTTGGGGGCGGAAAGCCTAATTCCTACCTGACCATTCCCAGGTGCTTCTGTGATTTCTAGCCCATCAATAACCCTTCTGTCTTTGCTACCACATGACTCTGTTCCCTGCCTCCAATGGGATGGCAGACTTAAGGCCCTTGGTAGCACACACCATCCCACAAACATTGATTTGCCACCCTCAAGCTTATCTTTAGTGAGCTTGGTTTTATCCCTTCCCCCCTTCAAATCTAGTTTAAAGGTCTTTTGATAAGCCCGACCAATTCCTGTGCAAAAATCCCCCTCTGAGGCAGGTATACTCAGTCTGTCACCAGCAGGCCTGGTGTTGTGAAAACTGACCCATGATCAAAAAAACTGTAGTCCTTCAGGTGACACCAGGTGCAGAGCAAGGTGTTGATCTGATGGGTCTTCCTGTTTCTTCCCTCATTGTTCCCTGGAGCAGGAGGAATAGAGGAGAACATAACTTGTACTCCGGATCCCTTGACAAGTTGTCCCAATACCCTGAAGTGTCTCTTGATTGCCCTCAAATTTTTTGCTGCAAGTTCATCACTGCCTACCTGAAAAGTCAATAATTGATATTGTTTTGGTTAACACAGCATTATTGGATTTTCAAAAATGCTGGTAAGTAACTGGCCCTGGATTTTTCCTGATTAAAAGCAGTTTTAGTATCTGATCACAAAAACATAGAACAGCAGGCTCAAAGGAAAACATTCATGCTATACATAGCTTGCTACAATGGTGAGTACCTTCAAAACATATGCATGGCATTATAAATCCAAACTCTAAATTTTAAATGTATGTATTTATGAATAGTCTAAAAGTACAGTTTTGCAAAGGGAATGTTACTTTTAATGAAACAATTCCATCTATTACATTATGTATCTTTTTTTATCTGAAGTACTTAAAATCATGAGTGCAGCATTTCATTCGAATTGTTTTTATATAATTCAAATACAAAATAAATGTATAATGACTTATATATTACTGTATATTTAGATATATTACACTTCATTTCCTACGTTAGGCAGCAGCACATCTGGTCAACTTCAGAGCATCTGGTGGAGTTGACAAATGTACATTTGTACAAGATAGGATGCTCTTGGCTGACTCATTTGTTTTGCTGTTTTGTATTCATTCTGGCTATTCCAAATATTCCATATGCTTTTCAGTTACGTGTAAGTGCAAGATGTTAGAATAAAACAATAACTATACTATCGTATAATAAAAACATACTTTTTTTTTCTAAGCACAGAATTCCCCAAGGAAATCATATATCTACATAATTTAAGTACTGGATACCTAGAAATAGGTAGATACACGTATATAATATTAGTATGTAGTTTATTATGTGTGCCTACATTTCAAAAGAAATTATTGAAATAGCATGAAAATAGGAGATCCTTTCAAACTCTATGGTTTTGCCTTCTCTTTCTGATAATGTAATGACATTTTAGACAACTTATAGACTGTATTGGGAGGAATAAGTTAAAGATTCTCGCAGTCAGTTCAGAGCGGATGGAGTTTGGAATACGAAAATATGTGCATGCCTCCTCTATTATGCAATTACATAGGCAGAGAGGGGAGGAAAGAGGAGAAACGTGTTGAGATTGAAGTGTACTTGTCTATTTAGATTTGAGCAAATTTTGAATAAGTTAAAAGTGGTGCAAAGTGTAAGTTCTTTGTTAGCGCTGATTAAATCTACAACAGACAGTGTATTTATGAAAGTAACAGAAAAAGAACCTGAAAATATGCAGAAGATATTGAATAGCCAGTTAACTTCAGATAAAAGGTGACAAAAATTGTTGAAAAGTGGTTTCACTTAAAGGACAACCTTAAATATAAAAACTACATAGAATTTAGGATTTGGCTTCTCTAAAAGCTTTCGTATCTTTTAGCATATTTCATCGGTTGTGGCGCTTGCTGCCCCAAAAAATATCAAGAAATAAAAGAGCAGAAACTATTTCAAAGCAGGTTTAAGATTTACTGGAACAATTAACTGGTCAAAAAAAAGCACTAAGCAACTGTGGCTGCAGAAAGTCCAAGAGAATTGGGTCTACATGTGTTGATTTCACTGTAAAACAGCCACTTGATTTCTGCTCATGAGCTATGTGATATACCTGACACAATAGCAATATGGGTAAATGGAACACTATATAACACAACCACTTCTTTACGTGTAACAAACTATAAACATAAGTTTCTGGTTTAATTGTATATTTAGTTTTTATCCCAAAATGCCGCTTACTTCTGGGACCAGCCAGTTTCAGTGCACTCACTCAGCTAGAGAAATTAAGAGGAAACCTTAATAATTGCCTGAGAGTTTACACTTTTTATCATCATTAAGAAACACTTGCTACAGCAAGGAACCCTAATGGTTCTAACTAGCTCCCATGAGAAGGATCAAAGCCAGTTTAAGCAGGGCAGATCGCACAAAAAAAAGAGACAAACAAAGAGTCTACGGGAGCTCACAGCTGACTAGGAGAACACAAGTTGGTTTATATCAGATAGAAAGGAAACAATACCGTGCTAATGTGGCCAAGTAAACATGTCCCAGAAAAATCAACATGGGCAGAACAAGCTCACATTTGCCGTCCATGCACAACTTAGAGATGTCTCACGTTTCCTCGCAGTGAAATATGAGTTTATGAGAGATTAAATGTGCACATATGGGAGGTTTTAAGAATCTGCACATATGGGAGGTTTTAAGAATCCTTTCCACATCCCCCATCACAAATTGAAATGCTTCATTCGAACTGCTAAGTGAAAGTACTGATGGACAGCCTCTCAGTTTCCTGAAAGCGAAGCGCAGGTGCACAGAAAGCTGCGGGGCTGTACGTGGTTGGTATACATAGAGAAGCACACTTGGATCTGCTCTGGGAATAGCAGGCTGACAGGATATTCCCCTGAGGTGTATAATAGTGAGATGGCTCTCCCTGGAGACTGCTGTCTTAGGAACTGTAAAGGATACAGCAGTGCAGCTGTCATGTAACTGGCAGTGGCTTTCCGGGCAGGAGGCGTCCCTTGGAACACAGCTCCTGCAATTTATTTTTGTCAGCCAAATTACGATTGAGTGTTGAGCTGCTGGAGTCCGTCCCAGGCTGAGCAAATGTGAATGAAAGGTAAAAGCACTGTAGCCACAAAAGATTATATTAATGTGATATAACATCGCAGTTTCTTATGTCCTGCTGTTTCAAGGGAGACATCCCAATAAATCAAGCTAAACACAGGTTTTTATGCATGCACAAAGATAAATCTGAAAGCAGAGACCCATAAAAACCAGATTGTTAATGGGCAAGATGCTTAAACCAATTAGTATGAAATGCCAAATAAAAAGACAAGGCCCAAGTCTCCTCCTCCCTAGAAGAGAAATATGTTGCCGTAGATTGGAAGAGGACGTTTGTCTCTGTGTGTGGTTGTCTGCAAAAATGCTTCTCTGTAGTTTGGTAGTCAAGATAACTAAGTCATCCCCTCCTCATAAACCTCTGCAGTAAGAGGAGATTTTGTTATTCTGGCTAGTAACTGCTTCCTCAGACAAATCATTTCCACTGCCCTGCTAGGACTGAGGATGACACAGAGGATCTACACCCACAGCTCTTAACTTCCAGGTGAGTGCTCTGACCATAGCTTAGTCTCACAGAGCATTTTCTTGCTTGTTGTTTTTGAAACTAACTCACTAAATAGACAATATTATATATTCATTAAGCCAGAGAGAAGTGAAGAAAGCGAAGAGACATGCATCTGGGAGGTGATTTTGGACTAGATGATGTTCAGAAGTCCCTTCCAACCCTTACCATTCTGGGATTTGGTGAAGCCTATACTCCAGTCCCCATTTCAATATTTCAGAATTTCATGCCAAATGAAATCAGGTCATTAGAAGAATTGGAAGGAGTTTCCCTGAAAATGCCCTTTATCTTGGATACTCCCTGAGAAGGTAGGTGAAGATTTAAGTTTTTTTAGGCAGAGTGAAAAATTAAAATTGGACTTTATGTGTTCAAGGTGACTGCTTTAACTGAAAAGCACCTGCTTAGATGTGGTGATTCATTTTACTTCCCCTTCCAGTGTTTTGTGTCAAACCCAGAAAGGCAAAGTGGAATTTGAAAAGTACCTTTGGGGGAACAGAAAATTGGAAGCCAGTATGGGTGATAGTTTGGACAAGTTTAAATTTAAACTTGAGATTTAGACAAGTTAAATTTAAGCTTCAGTGGTAGTATATGCTTCATGACTTGAAAGGTTTCAGCATAGCTGTTGCATTGTTTTGGAAAGACTTAATATGAAGAGTAGTTCTGCTTTAACTCTGGGTATTCACTATAAGCCAGAGAGGGGCTTCCCTTTTTTATCTTGAACTATGCTTTCAAAAAACCAACCAAACAGATTACAAGATTTAGGTCAAAGGTTATCACGAGCTGCACACACAAAGGTTTGCTGGGTGGTTTTGGTTTATGAAGTCCAGATGTTAAGTATTTTAAATAATTTTGAAGTTGTTCAAGAGAGACATGAAAGAAAACTTAAGATAGTACCATTGTTAGTTGCAAGAAAATGTAAAATAAGACACTGAACAAATACTTTATATGTACAATGACAGAACAAATTAAGGGAATGAATGCCGGTATCTGCTGGAATGTTTTCTGTAATTCAAAGGTCAGCTCCATACAGTTAAAAATATCGAGGGCCCAGACTTGTGATGATGTTTGCTCAGCCATGACTGAGTAGAGCGGATTATTTAGGGCTTAAGTTTTTCGTCTGGCTTCTCTTCCTCATGATTCTTCACACCACTAAATATTCCTCCTTCATCAGCTGGTTGCATGTAGAAACATTCATGCACACTCAAACATATTCCATATATATCTCCCATTACTAATTCTGCCACAGAAAATATTCGACCTAGAGAGCTGTCTCAAAACTTTTGGAAAGAGCTATCAGCAAGAATTATAAGAAAACAGCAATATATATCACAACACATGATTCATGTCTTAGATTAAGAGATATTTAAAAGTTTTGGCTGCACGACTAAACCAGTAATAACATCCTAGCAGGGATACAGTTTAAACAGGCAAAATAAATAAGTTAGTCCAATCACACAGATAAGCTGCTTTTTTTTTTTTTTTTTAAAAAAAAAAAAAGAGTCTGTAATATAGCACAAAGATAGTCATTATTTTCCATATACATACTTGAAGAATTATGAAGTAAACATCAACTGTCCTTCACCAGCACTCCTCAAATGAAACAGAAGACATTGCTAGCAAGATTTAGCCTGGAGCCACTCAAAGCACAGCTTTGCTCCCAGCTCTCCTTTTCTCACAAGACAGAAAAACAACTTGCTGCAGATAAATTTACAGCCCTTCTGCTCTCCCCAAGTATTCTGCCAGTGAAACTCTCTTCTCTCAGACCCAGTCTCTGAGAGTAGGTAGGGGATAGTTACTCCTCCTCACAAGTGAAGGTCCTAACTTCATGTTCTAATTTAAGAAGCAATATGGGAATAAAAGCTTTACCAGAGAGTAAGTAAAAGTTTAAAACAAACTCTGAATTACCACTCCTTCACCCAAAACCTAGTTGCCTTCATAAGAGAGTAAGATGAGAGGAAGGAAGCACTCACGTCTGCTAGGTGTGAATGCTTCTTTGTACTAATGCAAAGCTGAACCCCTGTGAAGGAAAGGAGTAGTAGTTTCATCATGGTCTCCTGTAGATGACTAACACAAAGCAGGGTCTTAGCATTAAGGAACAGTTATCCCTGCATAATACTAATACTTTCCTGAAGTTCAACATCAGACTTCAACTCCATGAGCAGAGCACTTTGATGTTTAGTGCACATTTACCTGAGCCACTAGCTCTTGAGGATATTTAACACAGTTAAAATTCAGCACGTGCATTGCTAGGATTACTGACTAATACCCTGTTTAAGGCAAAGCTTCCCCAGAGACAGATGTGCTCTGAAGAAATCCAAGTGATATAAGAAGCTGAAAAGCACTTGATTTCTTGATTTTATGCACTTTTTTTCACTTTGCAATGTATTTTGATCATTCTCTTGTTTACATTAAGACCAAAGTGATGATGCAGCAAGGCCAGTCCCCATCTCCCCACAGCCATGCCCTATCTGGCCATGGGCTCCTCTGAGCCGAGCCTACCTGCACATCCACATCCCATCCCAGCCTCAGCCTGTTCCCATCCCCAAGAAAGTGTCCAAGGCCTAAGGATAGGGTTGCCTCAGCTGCCCCCACAGCAGCCTTCCTCCTGACTGAGCTGGTAGGATGGAAGAGGCCACCAGGTACTTCCTGCCACCCCCACAGGGAGCTCTCAGTGCTCCTGAAACCCCTTGCAGTCACAGACCCACATGTTGCCCTGGCACCACCATCTCAATCAAAATGTTGATTGTTTAATAATATCAAAACTAAAACATTCTGAGAAGTCTTTTCAGTCCTCTGCTACTGCCTCCTCAGATCAGCTATAGTCAGTGCATCTGCATGTGGTTCAAAGTGCATGAAAAAGTGGGGCAATCGGCAAATAATGTATTTTATTTACAAAGGAGACACTAACTTTAGTTAGCCACTAACTAAACTGGCAGCTACACAGACAAAACTGCAAATCTCTCATGCTGGTTGTGGAGCTATCTTCAGTTTTCCTAGGTCTCGGTACTAGAATCAAGAAATTTCCAGATGACAGCCTTTGACTCATCCCTAAAAGCAAACAAGGAACCTTAGTCCAGGACTGAGGCATTTACTGCAGTGGACCACGTTTCAACATTGGCATCAACTGTTTCTCTGAAAGATTTCTTTCTGTTCACTTCCATTATGATATAGGTCCATACTTTAAAACCAAGTAAGGAAATCCATCTGCTCTCCTACTTTTTATCAGGAGGCACCCTGCAGTACAAAGACATTCCCAGAGCCCCAAGGCTCCAGCCTTCCCCTCTCCCACTCACCCTACAGCTGCTCAAGCGAGCCATGGCCCTTATCTGAGGTTTGCAGATGGCCCCTTTAGGTGTCAGTCCTGCCCTGTGAAGAGTAATTGCAAGAGCTGGAGGAGTACAGCAGAATAATTACAGCACAAGATGAAGGAGAGAGATTTTAATAATTCATGAGATATACTTAAATTGCTAGGTTATAATTATATCTTTATCAGTTCTTTACTTAAACTTCCAGTGTAGCAGAGCAAGAGAGTAAGGATAACATTTTCTGCTGTGGTGTACTATGAACAAACTTTTGCAAAATATAATTCCTTGTGTTGACTGTCGAAATTATGTTAAATTTCTGATTGGTACTTTAGAAATATCACATAGGTGTATATTTACTTAAAGAGTTAAAATGGAAATTTCAGATTTTTAGAAAACAAATTTCTTGTTATAATAGTACTACTGATTTACATTTTTATCCAACATTAAAGAATATAATGGAAAAAAAGGAACAATGTAATTAAAGATGAACTGCAAGGTTATTCTTGTAAACAGATCAATAGGCTTTATATAAATTCCTAAATCGTTAATTCAGTACTAATACTGTCTGTGAGATAAACCATCATTGTATATTTTGAAGCAAGGTTGTTGCACATTAGTTTTTCTGCTACTATTAGTAACTGTTGGATTCTATAGTCAGGATTCATTTCCCTCACCAACCCATACTTGACCTCACAGATGGTATGTAGAATCTCTCTTCCACCTAGTATTTACGTTTTCCAACCAACACAAACCATCATAATGATGTATGAATTATGGCAATTAATGATAAATAATTATAAAACTTTTAATGAAGAATTATAATTTAATGTATGCAAAAATTGGTCCCATTATTCAATGGTCCAGCATCACAGTCTTTTCCAAATCACCTGTCTTAACGTTGCCTCAAGTGTATTATTATAATTATACTACTAAAATAACTCCAAATCTTAAATTAAAGTGCTAAAGAAAACAATATATTATAGGTAGGGCTAAAACTTTGTAACAGTAAGGACTGTGGGGCTTTGGGACAGATTTCCTGGGGAGGCACTGAGCTTCACTTGAGACCTTTTCAGGATGTTATCCAAACTTCTGTCAGGAATGACATATATATTCTTGATCCTGCCTTAAGGCAGGAAATTGGACCAGATAATATCCTAAAGTCCCTCCCAGACATATTTTTTTCTATGATTCTATGTTATTACACTTGTGACTGGTAATTTATTGTTTGAGATTCCTTTGTTCCAGTTTTGCCAGCTTAAACTTATTCAGATCTGAAACAAGGGGATGAAATCTTCTCCTCTAACCCAGTCCAACTTGCTCAAGGCTGGTTCAGTAATTTGAATTTTTATTTATAACCCTGCCAACAGCCTCAGCAGAAACAGATTTCTTACAGGGACACACAAATCTTGGGGAAGTAAGAAATTCAGTAAGAAATTTTTGGATGCTTATTTAAATCATCCATTTCTGGTCCTTTCACCTTCTCTTATTTCCTCTTCCTCCCTCATCTCAGTTCTAGAAAACATGTAACTTCTCACCTCCAGGGACAGCACTTGTCTTTTTTGTAGTTAAAACTTATTTCACTGCTTCTGAGACTGTCTTGTGCTCTTGGTTCCTCTGCACTGAGTGCTGCCAGCTGTAGATCCTTAGCAGATTCTTTAAGGATATAGCATGACTAGAAGTCTGAGGAAGCACAATCCAAGAGGGGTTTTGGTTTTGGTTGTTGGCTTGTTTGTTTTTTTTTTTCTTTTTTTTTGTCCTGAAGAGATAACAAGGGTAAATTAAAAGGAATATGGAAAGAAATAAAATGATGTATTTCAAACACAAAACAAACTAACAAATTGCACAGCACCAAGCACTGAAAGCAAATAAATTGAGATAGACTATTGAAAAGGTCAAAACAGGTAGAGTTGGAATATAACATAAAAGCCAGAGATCCCTGATGGGAATCTGACAGGTTTCTGACTTGACAAGGTGGAGTCCTTGAAGGGTTCAAGGCTTACCTGTTTCCCAGCTGCCACAGCAATGGGGGTCAACATTCAATCCCACTCATCAAGAGATAATGTAGACCACTAACCAAGTCAGTAAAATCTTCCTATCCTCATGGTCCTGTTTTGTTACCTCCAGTTCCTTAAATATTTCCTAATTACGGAGGTCCAGTCTATATTAAAGTTTTTTTTTGGAATTACACTTGCTGTTGTATACCTAGCTGTTTGGTTTGGGTTTTTTTTGACATTTGTCCTCGTGGTCTTGCTTCCAAATGCTGTCCAAACAGCACTTCCGGTCTCTATGTCCCTGACTCTTTAAAAAAGAAAGTAAGAGAAGTTTTGGGTTGGTCCTCTGCCTTTTTTGTCCTCTTGCAGTTGTCTGCTCCCTGTTTCTGTCAGCTAAGCAGTCCAGCTGTAAACTTTTGCAATACTAATCACTACCCACTCATTACCCAAAGAACAACATCCTTGTTCCCACCCCTTCCCTGAAATAACAGGCTAAGGAAAAACATTGCAGACAACCAGGAAGTTTTTTTTGTTCTTTTTTTGCAAGAATAGACTTTCTTGTGAGGTTTCCATCATTATGTGGTTTTGGCTGTTTCAGAGACACCACGCAAAGAGAAGTGCCTCTCTCTCAATTTTAGGTCCAATGCAAGAGACAGCTGAAATACAAGAAAATAAAAAAGTGTAACTGTTGGTGTTTTGTTTCTTTTTCCCAAGACTCAAATACAAATTTAAAATGTTGAACTGTACTTCAACTTTTAATTCATTGAATCATAAGCTGCAGACAGGACAATTAAAAGAAGGTGACAGGGGACTGCAATACAAACTATTACCCAAAGTTGATAGGGAATTGCTAATACATAGTTTAAAATAATTATCAATATTTTTGTCTGAACACTTTATTCCAACAGAGCTTGACATTTGTTCTTGTATATACACGTATATTACATGTATTATGATCATTTATTATTATTATTATTATTTCTGGTTTACCATAGAAAACACTAAGACTTGTCCAGTCAATCTGGTATTAACTCTTTATCTCAGTCCCTTGCACATCTGTGTTTTGGTCTCTTTCCTAATGGGTGACATCTAGTGATTGTGGTCAAAGGACTTTTGTTCGAATTCTTCCCCACAGACAGCCCTGCGTCCAGGCCCTCACACATCAAAACAGTGGACTTAAATACCCATCAGTATATCCCATCTGCTCATGGGGAATACCAGAATGTGACAGTTCCCTTTAATGATTTACAGGCAGATCATATATTTTATGAAGTGAATTCATTTTGATACTTATTTTGGTATTCAGATAACTTGCTCAGATAACAAGATCTCCAGGAATTTTATGATTAAGATCAATTGTTAGAGTTAGCTGCTGAGGTATGTAGCATAGGCAACTTCCATGCTATCTGTTATACTGAAGTTGCACAACACTGATGATAAGCTCCAAGTTTGAGTTCTCATTTATCGTCACTGAAGAACTTTATAATTGCTCTGACCTTGCATTGAGACCCAGTGTTCTCTGTATTTTTGGTAGCATTTAAGCAAGAGACAGGAAAAATTCTTCCCACTCAAACCTTACAAATATTTGGTATTTTACATTTAGAGGGTAGTAAACAACAAATCATGTGAAAAACATCTTCATGTTTCACAGGAAGCTATTATAATTTTTGAGTAATTACTTGAAAAACATGTTCTGACATGCGTGCTCCTATGAAACTTTTCCACAGAAGCAAGCAGGTAAATGAATTTATAATGTCTTTGTTCTCTATACTACTGTTTAAACAATAATAATAAAAAAAATATTTTCAAAATGACTTCTAAGCTCAATTGTCAAGAAAACGTTACCTTACTTGTAATGACTAAAACCAGCTTCTAATGACTAATGTTCACCACCATTTACTTTGTTCCATAATCAGAGACCTAATTAAACCCACTATTGGGTTTTTTTAAAAAAAAAACCTGAATATATGCTGTATGGAGCACTGTTTCTATAATATTTAAAAATCAAGACTTAAAAATTTTTTTTCAAAAATTGTGTTCTGACTACAACATCTAGAGTTACCAAATCATAAAAATAAGCTTGCTTTTAAATGAAAAAAAAATATTCCCAGACCATGTTAAAAAAATGGAGTCCATATGAGGTCAGGTACCACATTACTTCAATAGCATGAAATCTTAGTTTATAAACTAAACAATTTTTATTTTTTTTTTTAACATTTGGAAGATTGCTACCAATTCTCAAAATTTTAGTTAGTCTTTTAAGAGACTGTCATTTTAAGGCTCATGGAAACATGTGAAAAAACATTTCTATGTATTGTTTTACATTTTTAGTTCTCATAGACATGGAGAAAAGTGTGAAAATGTTACACAGGTGTAGTAAAGACTGAAGGCAGGAGGCAAAGTGGACAATCTGAATAGATGTATTTTAAAAGCAGCAACAAATATGTTTGTGATTTGCACCATGATGCCATATTTCTATATGGCATAATTTCCCTTTTTTTTCAGTATCATGGGAGTTTAACTTTACTAATTATGTTCTGACATTATTAAACAATTCAAAACCTTTCTGATAAAATAGCATATTTCAATCATAGGTGAGAAGCCTTTGAAAATAAAGCGATAATCTAGTAAATCTCTTGTAAATTTGTAGTTCACTTCTCTAATGCTTGTTTAATATTGATGTAGTCACGCTTTCCATTTTACTCATCCTTCACAGAACACCATGCACTATTTCATGTTAAGTGATTCAATCTTGATGAAAATACTGTAGATGGCACTGCAGAGCATATGAACAATTTATTATTGTTTTTTTCAAACTGAAGACCCTCCTTTTTTGTTCACATTACTGCATCATAGGTATAGGCATAAATAGAAAACTCGTCTTGAAATTTCAGGATCTTTTAAAGGATCGTTTCAGATGTACTATGAAACATAACATTAAAAGCTTTATAAAATCAAAAAATGCTCTTTTCTCTTCTATCTCAGCTGTGGGTCACTGTACCTTTCACAGCTATACAGCCCTACCTTCTCAACCTTTGCACTTTTCTTATCATTATTCAGCATTAACACTGCTTATAATGAAGGCTTTTTTTGGATAAAGTGATACCAGCTTTGGGGCACCAGACCAAAAGGGATTATTGTGAGTCTGTGAGTGTCTATTTTCAGATTAAAGAGAAAAGATTCAGTCTATACAGTTGTTTTCCAGTAATAGCCCAGGCAATTCCATCGTCAGTCAGATACTTTCTAAATATACTAGTTTCTAACTGTATAATATACAGGAAAAATGCAACTCCAGAATAGTTATGAATACTTTTACTTTGAAATGTTAGAGGTCTAAATGGAAAGGTTGGCTGATGTCCAAGAAAAGGCATCAGACTCATCTAGTCAACAGACTAAAGTCGGGACCAGGATTTTGTCAGTGGCTGTTTAGTCCAGTTTTACTTCACACTGAAGTGGCCAAGGACTATATACACATGCATCTTGTCGAAGTACAAGGCCATAACTGCTCCCTTTTTCAAAATCTTCACTGTGCTGCTGGACATCTCACCAGTCACAGCTGTGAAAGGATTGGCCAGACTTTCCTGAAGTACTTTGCTGAAGTCATATGCCTTTCAGCAAGTTTCAAGTGCTAATAATATGGGCAAAGCAAATGAGTCTTGAGTCCGAGATGATGTACTAACATAGCTGGTTTACAATATGATATCCCAAGAAGACAGTGATGGTATCTTGGACCTTTAGAAGACTGCAGGGCAGTAATGAATGAGGTGTTAAGTCTTCTATAAAATACCACGCTGAGTCCAGTTTTGAAAAATGCTGCCCAATGAATATAATGTTACAACCATGGACATTATTCAAAACCCAGCAAAAGTGCTTCATGGACTTGAGAGCCAGCCTTACATTACTCAAATAAGCTTAAATTATTTAGCTTTTCAGAGAGAAATTACAGGGTAGACTTGATCACATTTTTTAAGTACAGAGAGAGAAGATTTCTGATGGTAGGTTTTTTGATCTAGAAAACAAAAGGATAATGAACTACCACAGCAAATGAAGCAAGAACTAGGCAAATTAAAAGTAGTTAACAAATGATAATTTTAAAAAGAAACCTGGCTAGGATGTGGCAGATGGTTAGGCAACTATTCACAGAAACAGCCCACTAATGGGGGAGATAGATAGATAATAATCTACAACTTTAAATCTTTAAAATTAGATAATTTTTGAGAGATGTACTCAATCACAAAGATCCAAATTCAATGCACAAATTATCAGATAAAACACCATACATGTAAGTTTTGTGTTAGTATAAATTAAATAGATAAAGTATCTTTGAAGTTAAACACTGTGAGAATATAGATTCTATATGAAGCTATGACAGGAGACTAGCTATAAATTATTGCTGAGAAGTAATCTGTCTTTCCTGCTTCCCATGCTCTCCTGAATGAAACATTTCACACGTTTCATTGGAAAGAAAATTCCAGAGCTTATTGTGGCCTTTCAATATGTAAAAAGACCTTGTAAGAAAGATGGAGAAGGACTTTTTAGCAAGGCCTGTAGTGACAGGACAAGAAACAACAGTTTTAAACTGAAAGAGGGTATATTTAAGATGAACATAAGGAAGAAGTTCTTTACTATGAGGGTAGCAGGCACTGGAATAAGTTGCCCAAAGAACTTGCAGATGCCCCCTCCTTGGAAGTGTTCACAGTCAAATTGGATGGTTCTTTGAGCAACCAGGTCTAGGGGAAGGTGTCCCTGCCTATGATAGGGAGGTTGGACTAGATGATCTTTAAAGATCTCTTCCAACCCAAACCATTCTATGATTCTGTGATTCTGTGATTCTGGTTTGTAGTGTTAAGCCAAGCCAGGGAAATCTATCTGCCTTTGCAATATATAAAGGCTTAGATTTGGGGGAAAGTACTATTTCTTCTTCTTCTTTTTTTTTTTTTTTTCCCCCTGATATTTTCTAAGTATAGTGTTTTAAAAAAAAATTCTAGTCTTGTACAAAAAAATATTTAGCATCAAGACCTTACTAAGGTGGCAGGTCCAGTGTTGTCAGCTCTTGCAGGACAACGTCTTAGGAAACACAAATATTGCACACAGGAATGGAGAAGCATCTATCTAACAGAAGATCACTGAAAAAAAATACATTTCAGACCACTGCTATGTAAGTTAGACTATCCTCTCTCCTCTCAGTTCTGTGTATCAGAATTTGCATTGATTGACCTTCATCTATTGTTTTACTGTAGTTCCTAGAGGCAAAATACCCAGACCCTACTATGTTATTATACATGCAAATAGAACTTTTTATTTTCATTTTTTACTTCAACCTTCAACATTTAAGTCAAAAAAAAAAAAAAAAAGGAAGAAATGAGAAAAGAGAATAGCATGGATTATAGGGATGAGGGAGAAGAAAGAAAAGGAGAACTTATTAAAACAATGTTTGGTAAAATATTGAGAGGACATACTGGTAAAGACAATTATGTAATGCAGCAGGAGAAAGAAAACTAACAGCTAAGAAAGAGGTGAAGAAAGAATCAAGATGATTGTACCAGAAACATTTTGAAAGGGAATCATTTTTATGATGTTAAAAGCAGAATATTAAGCTGCTTTGTATGAGGTATGAAATGTGACAGGACCTGAAGGATCTTACATTCTGGAAAAAGCTGAGTGTTTGTCTAACTGGATATGGCAAATGCAGATATTATCTGGATATAGAGGTCATGAATAAAAGCAAAAATAAAGTCAAACATGTCCAGACTCCATGCCTCTGGTGATATAATCCAAGGTGACAGAGACAAGGGGAAAGAGAGATTAGGAATTTAGCTTTAGACCTGTCAATCTTAGAGCAAAGTGATAATTCCATCCATAATTTCTCAAAGTTATAGATAAGCACTTTAGCAGAAGTAAATAGAATTGAATTAGAAAAAACAGGGTATGTAACAACATACATTAGGTAGCACAGAATCCCACTGAGAAGGAATTTTTGGGTCTTCACTGACCCTTTCATCCAGAATTGAAATCAGTGATGTCCATATTTTAACCATCACAGAACTGGTTTGTCTACAAATATTAATCTCTTAGCTTTTTTTTTTTTTTTTTTTTTTTGAANTTTTTTTTTTTTTTTTTTTGTCTGGAATACAAAATACTATTCTCTGCAAAAGCAACAGGCACCATGTGGCAGACATTATAGAAAACAATGGTGTAGCACATTTCCCAAAATAAAACCACATGTAATAGCCATGTGCATATTAAATTAGAATTACAATTTTACATAAAGGGAATTATTCTCCCCACTTCTTTTCCCATTGTTTTGTACTATAGCACTTTGCAAAACATTGCAATGAGTTCTTACAGAGTAATTTTGGTATTACAATTACAGTAACCTTTATTAAATGTTGCAAAAGAAATGTCAAAAAAAGATGTCACGATGAGTTCACATAAATATCGGTTTAGTAAAGAAACTGCACAGAGTCAAAGGGCAAGCAATGGGATACAGAAGCAAAGAGACAAAAGGCCCTGAAAGATTGTTGTGGGCGTACCTAAATTAAAAATAAATAAATAAAAAACCCTGAGAAGACCTCCAACAGATTTATACATAATTCCACATAGTCAGTTATAAAATAAAGGTATTTAAATTCTTTTTGATCTTTCATCTAGGAAACTAAGTACTGTGTTAAGGCAAAATAGCCTTTGCCATTCTACTAATAGTTCAATACATCCATCTTCCAGTGGAAATGAGGGTCTTTTTAAAAAAGAGAAATATTGCAAAGATGGATGGGCTCCTCATAACTAAACAGATGGCACACATTGTTGCAGGGAACTATGAATGGTTATATTCCTTCACACATGGAAAGACAATACGTATTTTATAGGTGACTTCTTTTAAAGAGAAGAAAGCAGAAACAAAGCCCAAAACCTCTATTTCATTGAACCTCCTCTCTCTGTGTTGCCTCCATGTTCAGTAACCTCACAGTAAGCCCACTTCCCACTGCTAGGCAGGAAGATTCCTTGTGCTTAAAAGGGTGGTGGTGAAGAAATGCAGATGGGTACCAAACATCTCCATGTACCTACATGCTCCACACAAGCAAACATATCTAATGGAAGCAGAATGCTAAGTCAGTCATTCCCAGTCCTACTCCTTACATGGAATACAGCACAGTCTGGGAAACGTTTAAGCAGTAGGCACAGATACAGAGGAACAATAAAAGTAACAGAGTGGATTTCAGCCCAGAGCAGTTTAGCAGTTACCAAAGCCTCATCCAAAGAACACAATGGCTCCTGTGGTGGAATTGCTGCCTACAAACCACGAATATTTTCGTTCAGACTTCAGTTGTGGTCATGCACAGAGTGCTCTGACAGAGTTTAAGGAAGCATTTATAAACTGAAACTTAAGTTCATCTGCCTTCCTGGAGTAGCCCAAAGTGTTCAGTGTCTTGTACGCTTGAGCCTAGGATGAACTCAGACGCTGAACAGAAGCCTGCACTGAGTGTGCCCTTCTTCCATTGACAGTTCCCACTTGCATAAGGAATGAAATAAAGAACATTCCTCAAAGTAGGTGCCAGAATGCCTCTACTATGCAGCCAAAATATGGCAAAGTCCATTTCCTAAAACTGTAACAGCATGTCAAATGGTTACCTATTGAGTTCACACAAGTTTTTCAGTCACTAAGGTCTAAAAATGTGCATTTTAATATCTGCTTGCTCAGTTCCACTAGTCCTGTTTAGAAGGTCTACACAATTAAGGCTATAAAGGTAATGAAGAACATTTTGAAAAATGAGCACTATGAAGAAGCAGCTTATAGTACAGACAGAAATTATTTTGTTCACTTTTTCTGCTTGCAATTTAACAGATAATTGTGCAACATTAAAATTTTCCTCCTTGAACTCATCAGCTGCCTCTTTATAAAGTCTTGTCTTGGTATCATGATCTCATACATGTGACGATTCTTCTTAGGCTGATGATTCCTGTCTCATAACAAAATTTTCTCCATTCAAAACAAATGATTAACAGTCTGTTACAAAAGTGTTTCAAATGACTTAGTACACCTTTTTCAAAGCTAAGCAGCTGAACTATCAGGCAATGAGTTGAAACCCAGGTATTACTTTCAACAGTGTGGCTTTTTCTAGGTTCACTGTAAGGAGCCGACATAGCCATGTTATGCAAAGGCCTGACTCTTTAACTAGTAAGGTAGCTTTTACTGAATTCTCTATATTTATGGAGAAGACAAAAATAGAATGGAAGAAACATGACAGAGAAATAGTAGGTCGCTGTCAATATTGGATTGACATTGGATACATACATATGGTTCAGCTGTTACAGATTTTTTTTTCCTTCCCTGTTAACACTTTCCTTATTTCCTATAACTTGTTCTATGTAGAGGCAGATAAAATGTCTGCCCATAGTTGTTGTGTGACTTTGGGCTGCTTTCATTTTTTTCCTGTTTCTGTGTTAAGGCCCTCTTGATTTTGGTCTTTCTTTACCACTTACATCTAAACAGGAACTGCTACTCATAATGGATTTAGGCTTTTCATCACAGTAGAAACATCTTTTTGTTACTGTCCCACAGCTGAAAAAAATAATCCTTTAAATAATTCTTCAATGTAATTCATTAGAGTAGTTTAAGAACCTATGGCACATTTTCATCTACTTTTTATGACAATGGTAACGGAAAAGCTCAACAGCTGAAGTTTAGTCACCTATTATTCAAATATATACTTTAGCTATGGATAAGCCAGAGAGGGACAGGCCACAAATAGTTTTCCTTCAATAGGAGCCCTTAATAGTGAATACAGCTTCATTTCTTGCAGCTTTTAGAATTAGAAGAGTGATCCAAATTCTCGAGATAAGGAGAATTTAATAGAATAAAGCAAGAGAAAAAGAAAACAACAGTAATAGCATTAATTGCAATTAAACAATATATGAAGTGAGTGATATAGAACTCGCTGATGGCCTAGAGCTGCATTAACTGCCACACCAGAGACCACACCCATGCTCTGCCCGGCCCACTCTTCACCTTTATACAATGGCCTTGACGTCAGTATGATATTGAATACTCCATTGGCCGGTTCTGTTGTCTATCCTGGCTGTGGCCTCCTCCCAGCTTCTGTTGAAAATTAACCCTATACTAGCTGAAAGCAGGACAAAATATTACTTTTTCTTCAAGTGGACCATAGTCATTATGTATTAATACATGCCACTTGGACTTCAAGAGCATATATAAATATTTAATTCAATTCTGCAAGAAAAACAATTCCCAAGGTAAATGCTTTTCTTCTGATTAAGGTTGCACACTTGTTCAGTTGATGTGTAACCAAATCTAATCTGACATACTCTAAAATGTTTGATTATGTTTTTGTTCAAAACATGTTACAGAATTTTGGGCTGAGCACCTCTATTACTGTGGGGATTAATGTGTGTTCTGTTAATCCGATAAATCAAGTAGCTGTGAAAAAAAGTCTGGTATCACAAACCCAGGTGATTCTAAGCAATCCATTCAGCATCCAAGTTTCTGTCCAACAAAAAAAAAAACAAACAAGTTTAAAATCAGTGAGTGGAAGAGTAGATTATAAGATGCAAAGAACTATCTGAGCGGATATATTCAGAATTGCTGTTATGTCATACAACAGAGTTCCAGAACTGCGTGAACCTGACCTCAAGCTGTCTCAATTTTTCTGTGAAAGTGCTGGCAACCCACAATGCACTGTACATCTACCCCACAGGCTTTTCACCAGTTGGGTATGCCTAGAGTACTAGATTGACTAATCTACACTGCAGCATGCATTTTGTCAGTACAGCTTGTCACTAGATGGCTGCAAGGATCCTGTGAAGCTTTCTGAGTGTACATGTGCTTTAGGAAAACAGAAAGGTGGCAGCTGAGTGCCCATACAAATGATAGCAGTATTGATTTCAGTAAAAATGTGGACTTCATGCTACTGGGAAAATGTATTTTCCATTCCCAAATGGAGAACCAAAACCTGATTGTAAATACTTACATGTTTTTTGCAACACCTAAGTGAAAATAAAGATGAGAACACTTCCATTCATCTGAGACAGAGCATGCTTGCAAAGCAGTCAATATAAAATACACTAAATCAGAATTAAAGCACAGTCAGAAGTGGATGCACTTGGGTTAGCAGATACATTGAGTTTGTGTGATAAGGTTTTAGTCGGGGGGAGGGGGTGGGTGTTAGAGGGGTGGCTTGTGTGGTGCCAAATAGAGCCAATGCCAACTGGTCCCAAGACAGATCCACCACTGGCCAAGGCTGAGCCCATCAGTGATGGTGGGAGTGCCTCTGTGATATTTAGGAAGGAAGGAGTGAGAGTACATGACAGAAACAACTCTGCAGAGATTTCCCTATAGTCCATAGTGAGGCAGGTTACCCCCTCGCTGCAGCCCATGGAGGTTAAGGGTAGAGCAGATATCCACCTGCAGCACATGGAAGACCCCGCATCAGACCAGGTGGATGCCTAAATGAGGCTGTGACCCTGTGGGAAGCCTGCTCTGGACCAGGCTCTTGGCAGGATCTATGGATCCATGGAGAGAGAGGAGCCCGTGATGGAGCAGGTTTGCTGTCAGGAATTGTGACCCTGCTGAGGACCCAAGCTGGAGCTGTCTGTTCCTGAAGGACTACATTCCAGGGAAGGGGCCCACGCTGTGGGTGGAATTTTGTGAAAAACTGCAGCCTGTGGGAAGGACTTATGTTGAAGAAGTTCATGGAGGACTGTCTCCCATGGGAGTGACTCCACGCTGAAGCAGGAGAGGAATGTGAGAAGTCCACTCCTGATCAGAAAGAGGCAGCAGAAATAATGCATGATGAGCTGACCACACCCCCCATCCTTTGTTCCCCTGTGCTGCTGGAGGCAGAGGAGGCAGAGAATTCAGTAGTAAAGTTAAGCCTAGGAAGAAAGGAGGGGTAGGCGGAAGAAGTCTTAAGATTTGTTTTTTATTTTCTCATTATCCTACTCTGATTTGACTGGTTATAAATCAACTAATTTCCTCAAATCTGTTTTGCCCATGATGGTAATTGATGTGTAATCTTGTCTTTATTTCAAACCACGAGGGTTTTGCTGTATTTTTGTCTCCCCTGTCTGGATAAGGAGGGGAATAAGAAAAAAGCTTTGGTGGGTACCTGGCATCCAGCCAAGGTCAACCCACCACAGCAGAACAGTTTTGTCAAGCTCTTTCTTTGAACTTAGGGAAGATTTTATTGTGTTGTGTTCATAGTGACTAAGCTTTTGATTTAAATCTGCCTCCTGTGCAGCAAAACGCGCGACATTTGTTTCCATTATAATGTGAATAAGAGAGTGAGCTTAAAGGAGATTCAATTATAGGCAGACTACAGAAAAAGAGGTGTTTACACAATCCCGTTTCAGATCCCAGAGTATTCAGGTAAGAGTTTTGGCTGTCTTCTGTTTTCCTCTACTCTTTCCATCCAATGTGAAAATTGTCATGGCAGAAGAGACATCCTTCCACCATTTGACAATAACAACAGTGTGTGTTATGCTTGTGCATTTCTTAAAATTCTTCTTTGCTAAAGCTATACATATATAAACAGATAGTTTTGCAGTTGTTCACTAATTTTTGCTTTTCAAAATCATGTTTAATTCGAGGATTTGTGGAATGAAGATCCATAAATCTCTGTTCCACAAGCTAGAGTCCTCACCATCCTCTTCTGCAGTAACTGTTTTTCAGTATTCAGCAGTTCAAGGCAGTGGACATTAGCTTCACAGTGAGAATACTATTATGACTTCTTTAACAATCGTAAAGGGAATCAGTCTCCCTATAGCCAGTCTAGTAGATGTTGGTTTGAAAAGGATATTGTATCTACCTATATTCTGTAAGTAATATACCTATAATCTGTATTAAGTTCATACTCAATATTGGTAGAAATAGTGATCAAATTTCATCCGAAGTTTAGTACATAATTTATGGTCACCCCATCTTCAAGGTGGTGGTAAAACCCAACCAACCAAAAAGTCATAAAAAGGCAAAAGCCTTTGAATTGATACAGATTCCTTTCTTAGAAAGGTACTAATAGTCAGCTACATGCTTAGGAGAGAAGTGTTTATAGACATTATATGTATTTACTCCATAGTTTTACAGGTCTTTGGACTGTTGAAAAACACAATAGTGTAAATGAAGGTGAGCTGGAAAGTCTGTATTACTGTTTTGATGACACCAATTAATAATTCAACTGGATGAGTTTCTTCCTAAAAGGACAGCTACCCTAAGTTACAACTCCTACTGATGATGTCGCCCGGTGACACAACCTGCCATTTGTTGTCAAGTCAAAAAAAACAAAACCATGATGTCTCCTGGTGATACAACCTGACATTTGTTGTCAAGTCAAAAAAACCCCCAAACTGTCAACAAACAAATATTGAACTATCAGAGATACTGTGCTCACACCCGTGGAGGTTGTTGTAGCCAGGCTGGAGCTATTCCCATTTTCCAAGCAACTCATCAATCTCTTTCTCTCTGACAAAACATTTAACCTGTGTTTTTTTTCACAATAGGTTCTAAAACAGGCAATTAGACAACACAATGTTTTCCTCAGGCTGATGCATTATCCACTAAGACACAATTGACCTTCAAGACATGAGAAATACCAGAAAACAGCAACTGTTCTTAAGCTGTTAAAATGCTAAAATGAATTCAAGTGCCAGAAAGGATGCTTTCAATCAAGTATCTCATATTCATAAGTAGATGACTGTGTGTCTTTCCTCCGACACTCTCTGAACTGAAATTTTACATTATAACACATCTAAACTGGACTTCAGGGCCGACCTAAGATTTACTTTTGCTTCTGGCAGTCTTTGAGGTGAGAACTGGACTTCCGGCTTTCTATTGAAAGGTTTTTAGATTGTATGCATAAGGAAAGATATGGGGTAGAGTGAATGGTTTGTTTTTTCTCTGTTGCTGTTCTCTATATGTAACTGTTATGTGGACAACTGCAAGACAGAGATACCGGGGTCTGTAAGGAATAACAACTGGAGCAAGAAGCATGATTAGACCCATGTATTACAGTAGTCCTTTTAATAGAATATCAGTTTTGGGACATAAAGTTTTAGGTTATGTTCCAGGTAGTATGTGTTACCTACCATTAAATGGTATACAAAGCTGCTGGCTTTAGTCTCCAGCCACTCCCTACCTTCTCCCTCCTGCTGAGAACAGAGGGCAGATGGCAGTTCATTTCACACTTCAGAACTTTTGCGGGGGGCATGCAGGGATAGAAGTTAAGTTTGTCACTCCAAGTCTGCACTTGTCTGTGGGGTGTTTCTCACCAGTGTTGCAGTATAGGACATCTTCTCTCTCTTATTTCACTGATGAGGTGTTATATGCTGAAAATAAATCATTAAAATATGTGTTTGCTGAGTAATGGCCTACTCTTTTTTTTTTTTTTTTTTCCTCTTGGATTATTCAATCTCCTTTTATATTTCATTGTGTGGGAGGGGAATATAAGCTTGTCCTGAAGATAATGCCCATATCAAAGGATTGTTTTCCTCTTCAAATTATTTCCTTTGGCTTGTATTTCATATAGAAAATATGTATTTAATTGAACTCATTTGGAAATCAACTTCCTTCTAGGTCCTTTAGAATACTACCTGGATTTGAGAACTTGGATTTTCTAATATTTATATCAATGTCCTATTATACATTCATACCTCTGTTCATATATAATTTATAGAAACCTCTGGGGGACCCCTTT
Organism: Baryphthengus martii; assembly: GCA_013396935.1. Lineage (NCBI taxonomy): Eukaryota > Metazoa > Chordata > Aves > Coraciiformes > Momotidae > Baryphthengus > Baryphthengus martii. The sequence continues at coordinate 34,355 of VWZK01003722.1, read as the reverse complement.
TGAGAACTTAGGTCTAAGTATTGACATAATCATTATCAAATGGCACTCCTACTGCACCTCATTATTATGGACATACCCTGTCTCAAAGACTCTATTCTATATAATGTCAGTCATTTACAATATAATTTAAACCTGATAATTGTATTGTATCAGGAAGGAATTAAGTTATCTTATGTGCAATTATCAAGTCAGGCAAGCTTTCTGATCTGACATGAATTAGACTGTATTTCATTTATGTGAATTGTCAATACCTCTGAGAAAATACACCTTATCTTCAAAGAGATTAAATAAAAAGCTGAAAATTTCTGTGATCCCATTAATCATTCTGAACATGCTTTGTATATCTATATATTGAAAAAGCAGATATATTTTGCAAAAGAGAGAATGACCTACAAAGAATGACAAAGAGCAAGCTTTTTTACAAGCCTGTTTCTATAGCCTGTTGTTCTCGTCAGATGACACTATTCAAAAGTATCCTGCAAGCCAGTAATCACACTGAGATCCTACTTGGTTTATGTGCTTGTTTTTATTATCTGACAAAGAAAGAATCATCCTGTTTCTTATTCGTATACCCAGAGATGCAACAGAGAAGTGATCACCAAATTGAAATGCACAGACACTTAGTCAAATTGAGTAAAGTTCTTTAAAGCAAACAAATTCCTGGATTTGGGGTTTGGTTTCAGTATAAACAATTCTGAATTATAAAATTAAAGGTACAATAAGTATTATGAGTTTAGAAATCTGTACTTTGAATGATTACTTTCCTTCAAAATCAGAGACCTGCCTGAGGAAAACAAAAAGTGTAAATCTTTTTGCAAAGAAAATTATGTAGTGTCAGTGATTATATATGGGATTGCAATCTTTGTTGAATACTTACAAAAATTCCTACCTTTTTCATTTCAGTATATACAAGAAAAGAGTGTCCATCTGCATAGATTCTAGACATATTATTTAGGTTCATATTACTGTTTATTAACACAGAATACTCTTAGATTCGATGGCTCCTTTCTCTGCATTGACAGTCTAGCACCATCAGTTCAAGTATTATATCCTGTTACATTTCTCAAGGAATAAGAGTGCTAAAACATATTCCATAGTATCTTAATATTTTACTTTTCTGGGTGTACTCTGTTGTGGTTTTGTGTATGTCCTTTCTTAAGGGTTCTGTGTATGAAAGCAAAGTAAAGAAAAGTGCTGTTATTTTCACACCAGGAGCTGCACAGTTAAAACTTCAGCGGGCTATGATATATTTTTTGGCAGACCAGGGAGGGATGTGAACAAGATGATATAATTAGTGTCTGTGGGTGAAAAACAGTAAGGTTCAACAATGTACAAAGTGTGGTGATGCTATGTAATAACTGGTTTACAGAAAGACTAGATATGAACAGAACCATCTATTTTGAGCCAAAAAGGATTAATTTTGTACCAAATGGAGTCCTTATTTAGGCAGAAGTTCCACAAACTGCAAAGGAATTACTTTGGACACAAGGTCAGTAGTTGAAGTAGTTCTTTCCAGTTGTATCTATTGCTTTGCAGCTGCATTTGATTACAAACTCAGTTTAGATAATTCAAAAGTCTAACTATAAGATTTCCAGGAGAAACCTGATAGACATCTGCATAATACGGAACAGAAGTGTAATTGTGGGCTCGACTTCCAATCACAAGATAGATGGAGAGGTTTTTCATAAGCACATTAAATAAAAGCTTCTCCTAGGAACAAGTACTAAGTGTACCCCTAAAGAGGAAATCTATGATGACATCAAGTTGTTTTTAAGACAATACTGAATTTAATGTGAACTAGAGCATTGTGCAAAATACAGAAAGGAACTGCATATCCAGGAGGATTTTGATTTTTGTGTGTGTTTGGGGTTTTTTTTGTTGTTGTTTCATTGTGTTTTTTTCTCAAGAAAACCTTGGTTTACAGCTGTCATAAGTGCTTTTATTGTCAGAACTCCCATGTTGAACAAGTAATCTGTGGATAACCCATTCAAATGTTAGTCTAATTTCTTTCAGGCCAACTGATGCAAAAAGCAACAACCAAGAAACTCTTGCCCGTACTGTGAGACCAGTCATATTCCTCATCCTCTGAGAATTTACCATATATATATATTTTTTTTTTTTGCCCAAGGGTCATAAATAATTACACAAATTTATGTTCTTTGTGCAGCCATGAAAAGATAACATGGGACAACTACTTTGTGGGGCTTCTGATACTATTGTAGAGGACAACAGCTGCCCTTAGAGTGTGTGGAAGATAACTTCCCAATGCAACTGCTGAAGGAGATATGACAATTGGAGGCCAGCTTGGGCTTAGTAATCATAAAATAATAGAGTTTTCAATTACTGGAGAAGTAAGGAGGCAGGTTAGTAGAACTGCCACCTTGGACTTCCATAGGGCAGACTTCGGCCTGTTCAGGAGACTGATTGGCAGTGTCCCTCGGGAGGCCATCCTAAAGGGCAAAGGTGTTCAGGGAAACTGGACTCTCTTCAAGAAGAAACTCTTAGAGGTGGAGGAACAGGCCATCCCCATGTCCTGAAAATCGGGCCGACTGGGAAGGAGACCAGCCTGGATGAATGGAGAGCTTTGAATGGAGCTCAGGAACAAAAGGAGAGTTTATGGCCTTTGGAAAAGAGGGTGAGCCACTCAGGAGGACTACAAAGACGCAGTGAAGCTATGCAGGGAGAAAATTAGAAGGGCTTAAGCCCAACTAGAACTCAATTTACTTATTATTGTAAAAGACAATAAAAATTGCTTCTATAAATACACTAACAGCAAAAGGAGGACCATGGAGAATCATCATCCTTTATTGGATGCAGGGTGAATCATAGTGACTAGGTATGAGGAAAAGGCTGAGGTACTTAATGCCTTCTTTATCTCAGTCTTTAATAGCAGGACTAGCTGTTTACTGGATAGCCAGCCCCTCAAGCTGGAAGACGGGGATAGGGAACAGAAGGAGCCAGTCAGTGAGGAAACGGTCAGTGAGCTGCTGCACCACCTCAGCCTACACAAGTCTATGGGGCCAGATGGGTTACACCCAAGAGTGCTGAATTGGAAGAGGTGCTTACAATCCACTCTTCATGTTTTAGCAGCAGTCCTGGCTAACTGAGGACGTCCAATGGACTGGAGGTTAGCAAATGTGACACTCATCTACAAGAAGGGCTGGAAGGAGGATCCAGGGAAATACAGGCCTGTCAATCTGACCTCAATGCCAGGGAAGGTCATGGAATAAATCATCTTGAGTGCCATAACACACCATTTACAGGACAACCAGGCAATCAGGCCCAGTGAGCACGGCTTCATGAAGGACAGGTCCTGCTTAATGAACCTCATCTCCTTCTATGACAAGGTGATCTGCTTGGTGGATGAAGGAAAGGCTGTGGATGTTGTTTACCTGGACTTCAGCAAAGTTTTTGATACTGTTCCCTGCAGCATCCTCAAGAAAAAACTGGCTGCCCTAGGCCTAGACATGCACGTACTCTGCGTGATCCAACACTGGCTGGATGGCCAGTGCATGGTAGTGAATGGAATTAAATCCAGTTGGCAGCCAGTCACAAGTGGTGTTCCCCAGGACTCAGTGCTGGGGCTACGCCTATTTAATATCTTTATCAATGATCTTGACAAGGAGATTGAGAGCATCCACAGTAAGTTTGGAGACACGACCAAGTTAGGTGGGACTGTTGATCTGTTTGAGGATGGGAAGGCTCTTCGGAGCACAGGCTGGATCAATGGGCTGAGGCCAATCATACAGGCTTCAACAACGCCAAGTGCCGAGTCCTGCATTTGGGCCACAACAACCCCAGGCAACACTGCAGGCTTGGGGAAGAGTTATTGGAAAGTTGCTCAGCAGAAAGGGACCTGCAAGGGTTGGTTGACAACTGGCTGAATGTGCCCAGCAGTGTGCGCAGGTGGCCAAGAAGGCCAGCGGCATCCTGGCCTGCATCGGGAATAGTGTGGCCAGTAGGTCTAGAGGGGACACCTGCCAAGAGTCCTAGGAATTATCTTTTTAACTACACTGAAGGAAAAATTAGAGTTTATGTTAAAAAACTTGGTTTTGTGAGCCTAAAGGCAACTGGGAAGTCAGAGTAAAACAGAAATTAAGAATATGGAAGCCAAAGGCTTTGAGTCCAACCTACTCTCTCCATTCTCTAGTTCTAAATGTCAGCTTCTTGAAGCATATGTCTACGTGTGGAAGTAATTTCTATTGGCAATTCTGCTGAGATTTTACCCTTGAGAGGAGCGGCTGAACAGTTCAGAAAAGACAACTGAATCCTGGCACACAGCTCAATAATTGTGTGCTATCTAAGTCACCAAAGGTTTGATAAGAGTGCACTGAACCCACAGGGTGACTTTGTGCCAAGCTATAAATATACTTTAGAATCATTTAAAGCCATTCAGAATCCACCACTAAGCTTTACAAGGATGGATAGCAGGACAGCCCTTATTATAACAATATTTTCTCCTTGCTATGAAGTGCATAAGACAGAATATTAATATTCTTGTCTCTCAAAAGCATTAGAACAGTACACTCCAGAAGTGAGTAAAATTACTTTTCCCACATATGTTGCTACCTAAACTAAAATACCTATGATTAATCACTACTACCTTTCTTCTGGCATTAATTAAAAAAATGATGAGAGGAAAGTGTAGAGAATGGAATATTAATTCCAAGTAAAAAAAATACTAATTTCAGGTAGAGATGCTGTTAGGGAGAAAAGTGGAAGAGTTCTTGGATCCATTAAGCATCTGTCATGTTAATCACTGAAATTCTAAAAGTAATTGCCACATAAAATTAAAGTGCTACCAGCAGTCTCTTTGAACATTTCTACCTAAAAAAAAAAAAAAGGAAAAACTGAAGTCAGCAGCTAGGAAGAATATAAGTTACTGTGTCAATCACTGTAAAGCATGAAACAGATGAGGACTGTAACTTAAATGGATTACATCCAAGATGATAGAATACTGAAATAAGTAAAGGCATTGATGTACAATGGTTAAAGTAAAAATAAAAAGAAATTTCCATATGCAAGTGGGATAAAAGTACTAAGAATACTCTCAAAAATGCACCGGTGGTCACATTGTTTTGAAAACAATGACAGAAAGATCTAATATAATCTCGCTTTTGTGACAATGTTGATGTTAACCACAAAAAACCTCAACAAAATAATCCTTTTTTTTAGCTTTTACTGATCTCACACACTAGCTCCTTTTTGTTCATTTGTTTATTTTTTGAACTGCTGCATCCCATTCCTATATTCACTGCCTGAAACCTTTTATTCCTTATCTCCTTAGCCTGTTCCCACTATATTGTAGCTCCCAGTTACTTCCAAAACCTCCTTGTCAACATTCAAATTCCTTTCTCCTTGAGATGTCTTTGCTGGAGGACAATCTTGGACTGTCATATTTATTAATAAGCCACTGCTATCTCTTTCTTTCCTCTAAAAGACATGGAATATATCAAGATCTCCCAAGAAGGTTCTAGGTTTCAACATGACATGCCCAAGTGAAGCAGGAAAGGTTGCCTGTAATTTTAATTTCCAGTGAGACACATTTTCTTAAAAAATATGCTTTTTTTTGTTGTTGTTATTGTTAAATAGTCTAGCCAAATAAAAGGAAGAGACCTACTTGTAGAGATTTTGGGCTATAAAACAGTGATAAATGGTTTGGAATTTAAATGTTAGATTAGACATCAGGAAGAGATTTTTAACAGTGAGTACCATTGAATAATAGGACAAATTACCTAGAGAGGTGCTGCAATCTAATGACTTCACTGAGAAGGTGAGATTAAGCATGCTTGTGGGAATAGAGAACAAGAGAACTCTGTAAGTGATTTACTGGATGAAATGTCCAGATTGTTTCCAGCCCAAAAATTTAAGATGAGATTCAGTCAAGCTCACTGAAAACAACACAAGCTTTACAGAAAATTTAAAAATAAGTGAGACAAAGTTCATGTTTTCTTCATGGATTTTTCACCTTATGTCTCTTGCTTCTTTTATTAGCAGAATGAAATAATTAATGTTTTGCTAGAATGTCATGTATGAAAGAAAACCAAAATGGCATTAACTTAACAGAAATGGCAGAAAGAACATTTCCATGCTCTAAATGCTATAAACCACTATTTGTCTAACTACTGTGGAAGATATTTTGCCAAGTCTATCCATAGCTCAGAGTTCATTATTAAGTTGAAACAAGAGCCAAAATTTTAGATTTTAAACTCCCTGTATCAGAAAACCATGTTACTTTCTTGCTTTTTAAATTTTTTTCTAACAGCAGTCACATAGTAGTAAATGAAACTCCAACCAACCACCTGAGCACATTTTTGTAACTTGTGTTCATAGACAGTAAAATATTCTACTCTAGAGGAAGTTATCTACTTGTTCACAATCTTCAGCTAAAATGACTGCTCATATTTCAACAGTCATTGACAGCCAATGGCATGTCTATTATTTGCTTGTTTATTTATGGTTTAATGGCTAACCAAATAAATCTGAATTCTATCAATTTCCTCCACATCTTATCACTATGCTCCATTTTTCTGTGCATTTAAATTAGACTAAAAGCTAATAGAACACAGTAAATTCTTCTGCGTACTTATGCAGCACACAAAACAATCTGTCTGTAACCTTGATGTGCTTTTCCTTGCTACTGCATTGACATCAGGAGGGTGTTCAAAAGGTTTAGTATGTAATTCTTAGGTTGGAAGATCAGTTTCTGTCTCTGTTCCTTTAAATGAAAACTGCAACTTTGCTTCTGAGGTCAGAGTCAGGCAGATTCTTTCTAGATATATCCAGGCTTTAAAACTACGATGATGTGTCTTTTCCTAGAAAACATTTCAGCTCAACACATGTCTTTCCTGGAAGCATCTGAACTGCTGTTCTATTTTCCTTAGTGTAATTGTGTCAGTTTGGAGCACAATATAAACATAACCCAGTCGTAAACCATCCTATGACATCCACTCACACAGCACTCCTGATAATCAACTTGCAAATCTCTAGAGTAAAATGCAGAGAAAATTTCAAATCCTTTTACAGGTCCATAGCCAGAGAGATCCCTGTTGGCTCCACATGTGAAAAAAATCAAGCAGGCATGTTATTTCTTCCAAAGTCAATGATAATAAATGCATGCAAAAGAGGAGCCAAGTCTTGGTGCTTATTTTGGCTTTTTTTAAAATGAGAACAGTATACAAAGAGTTTACTGTTTATGGTGAATCCTTTCACCTTTATAGAGACATTCACAACCATAACTGTGGAATACAAATCAACAAATCCTCGTATTCCATAGGAAGACTGAATTTGCAGGAACATGAGAGGAGGCTGCTGCCAGCATTTTAATGTCTTCGCATGAAGTCTGGAAATGCTGTGTTGATCTCTGGGCAATTTAGTTATACAAATGTTAATAGCTGACATTTTTCTTCTCCATTTATGTGATATCAATGAAAGGCTATCTCTGCTCTCAAAAGTGTTGATAAAATATTCCTTCTTCAGAAATATAAATAGGTAAGTACCATTAGCAGCTAAATTTGGTATTCAAGTGCAAGTATAATAGCCATTGCAGTTCAGAGGGGATAAATGTGAAAGGTTATTCTTGTTTTCTTCTCTTATTAGAACGTACTGCACATTTTCAGCGAGTGTTATCTACTATCATCAGGGTAGAGCAACATCAGCTGATCCTTTTCCTCTTTCCAAATTAAGCCTAATGAGTCCAGTCCAGTTGATGTCATGTAAGACTAAAAGACAACAGCAGCAATGCTGAAATATGATTTTGCTCTCTCTTGTTAACTGTCAGTGGAACTAGCCTCTCCACATTTAGTAGTTTGCCCTTGAGAAACACTTCAGTGCTGTTAGCAAAAACCAATAATTCTCCATTAACCCCTTATTATTTTTCCACTTGCAAACACTGTAAGTCCAGCAATGAATCATGTAAAAGAGCAAAATCTGATATGGTGGTAAATGCAACATAGATATAATAAAGAAATTACAAGCCTATGTCACATAAAGGAACTTTGAATGTATAAAGATGGTTGTCCTTTCTCTTGGGAGAGAACGGTTACCAGAGGGACACTGTATTATGACAAAGAAACTTTATTTTCTGTACTTAGCTAAGATTAATATTCTTCTTTCCTTCTTTCTCTTGGTTCTTAAACTCTATCTGCAAAGGCCATTATTTTCTACCTTTTTTTAGCAGGAATTGACTGGAATGCTGGGTACTCAGCATTATATCAGATTGCAGTGTACTTTTCTACTGGGTGTAGTTTGTTTTTTTTTTCTCATGTTCAGTTGTGTCCTCTATTTTCTCTCGTACCTTTTGAGAGAACACAAATGTTAGACCTGCGTACCCTTCCTGCATTTTCTGACTGTAACTGAAAGAACATGACAGTTTACTCAGTGTATCTGTAAGAAACTGTCTAACAAATGATTTCCAGGGTTTTTCTTCTAGGTCAGCAGTTTGCCGTCTTTCAATTTCGATTAAAATGTTTTATTTCCCCAAGGGTCTGTGTATAATAAAAGGAAGAACATCTGTACTTAGTATTTTTTTTCCTTCAGAAAAATCTTTCATGTACAGTGAAAAAATGAGAACCAGGTACTCCAAATTCCCCTTACTGCTCAATGTCTTGACTATGAATCTGATTACTATGTTGAAAATTATCTGAGAAGTTAGGGTTATTTGGGGTGTTTATAGCGCACCTAGTAATTATGAAAGTAAAGCAGATTATCCTGCTGTTCTTTTAAATAGTTTCCCTAAAACACTACAATTCTACACTATTGAGAATCAAAACTAAATTATTCATATAATTTTCGATTTTAAGAAGCATATATTGCATGGGATAAAGCTGTACTGAATATATTGATCTTTTTCTCAATACAAGTTAATGACATTTCTGAACACTTGATCTTTGGGTGAGTTCTTGGTATTCAACAGAGATCCTTAAGCCTCAATCTATCATAGCTAAATCCCAGGTTTCTGAACAATCTGAACAAATCTGATCTTAAAATGCTGAAGTAAAAGACCAGGGAATTAACCTATGACAACAGTTAGACCAGAATTCCACCAATCCAACTATATTAATTTGAGAACATTTCTTTTCTATTAACATGTGAAATTAGAGACCAATCAATCCCCCCACTACAGTGTAACCTTGAAGAAGCAAGAGACTTTTCTGAGAATCAGGGCAAGGCTGTCCCCCCATAAGGTGCCAGGAGGATAGATGCTAGCCAGTTTCTGTAGGTGCTGAAGGCAAAGCTCATTCAGTGTATTTCAATAACCTCCTGCATTGAGCATCACTCTCTGAAGCATGAATACAGAATCATGAAAACAAGTATAAAAGCATGAACATAGAAGATATAAGAGAATAAAACAGACCTCTACCCTATGCACCCAATGACCAGGTAATTTGGAGGATTATTGCGATTTCTGTTTGATATTCTCTGCAAACAAAAGCCATAAGTAATTTACTTCCTCATTTTCAAAGCAAGGAAATCTTTGGCCAAGGGAAAAACATAAGTTTACATGTGGGTTGTTTGGTTATTAGTTTTTGGGTGTTTTTTTATGGTATTTTAAAGTATTAATGGAGCTTCACTATGGAACTGATCAGGGTCAACAGAAGACGTTTGGAACACGTTCATATTCTAAAACTACTCCATGGTTCCATTCACAACCCATGGACTTTAGAAAAACACACAGTATAACCCCAAATATAATGATCCTAAACATGAATAATTCCTAAGGGAATGGCATGGAAACTGAGTCAGGAAAATATAGATAAGCATTGTTTTGATTTTTGTTATCTCTATCTGTATTTTCAGATAAGCAGATTAAAAAAAGTATCATCAATACCTCCACAAAGTTTGGGTATTAAATAAGCATAAAATAAATTGGATGTGCTTGAAAAAAAATTAAGTGGTAAATGAAAAGAGGGAGATCCATGGCGACATAGGATACCTGAAGTACATGTGGCTGCTGAGGTAAAAGACGGTCTAGTTCAGACAGCATTTATTTCAGTATAAGACATAATGTTTGTACTCTGGTGTGCTGCTTCAGGTCTAGAGTTAGAAACAGTGACTAGTTTTTCTCATCTTAGAAAGCTAAGGGCACACAAGGATTGAACAGCTGGATCTCATCACAGCAACGTGATTAGAGTCTAACAGAGAAATCACTCACATCTCCAATGTGGAGAGACATACCTTCTCACCTTACTTGGTATTTCAATGCAGCCAGTCACAATGGAAAAATAAATTCTCATTGTTCTGCTGCAAATGTGTACAAAAAATGCAATTATTTATGTACACTAACAAGAAAGCAGGAAAAAATAACTACTGCAAACCCAAGGTGGAACTTCTGTGATTTAGATCCTTACAAACATATTACCAAATGTCTCCTGGTTTCAGTGTAATCAAGCAATTGAGCACAAGAACTGCTTTTCATCTTCAGTGTAGAATATACAAGTTCCTCATTGAGAAACCTGAAAGTAAGTTTGGTCAAAAGTGACTTAGGGAAATTAATGTGTTTCATTGATGTAGTGTACTGGAGTTTTGCTCCGTGGGTACAAAATATCACGTGGCAAAACACCTTATAATAACAAGCTGAGGTGAACTGCAGTGACCTATAATCAAGAAAATATTTTTGATTTCTGCAGAATACATTCATTCAAATTTTACCTATTCGATCACAATAGGCCTGCATGAATGAGACCTGCACTACCGGATACAGTAAGAACAGGATTGGACACACAATGTGGGGCTTCCTAAATATTTTACTGTATACTCATACACCTAAACTAAACTGAATTGGAACATAGTCTTCCCTTTCCCCTTGCCATATAACGATCAGTTCTGAAACATACAGATTTTAATAGAGGTAAGAAATTAATTCAATTTACTCTTGGCTTGGCTGACATTCTTGTTTGGTAATTGCACCACTAATGACTTCAGCATTTGAGCATGTTCTGTACTCCCCAGAGCAATTATTTTAGTCTTTCACATACCTGTACTCAGTACAGCACACAACAAGCACAGCTTTCTGTCATGTTATTTCTGATGTGGGATGCAATCATGTACGGATGCATAACACACTTGTTTTCTGGCCAAACTAAGCCTGAATAATTAAGCTGTATGACTTTACCCTCACATAATGTAGCAGTATATCGGTTAGCAGATATCTGAGCACACTGGTAATGTAATACCGATGTTCTTTGACCTAAAGCTTTTTTAAATAGCTGAAATCACACTGGAGTAGGTAGTTACTAAGAAGGAAGTATTACTAAATTGGTTGGACCCAGTGCTCTTAAAGATCTTTTTCAACCTAAACAGTTCAATGATTCTATGATAAATGATGTCTATATGTGGCATTAGCAAAGTACTGTTTCTGTACATCAACGGTATTGTTCAAAGTGTAGTTTTTAAGCCTAGCAAACCATGTCTGAAAGATTTATCAGGTTCACCACATTATCACAGAAAACTAGAAGGATCACTAAATTATATTGTGTAAGGAACGTAACATCCAAGGCCACTAGTTTGAAGATACATAGATACTGAAGGCTGATTCCTGTAATACCTAAGTTGCACATGTCTTTCCACATATGCTTATATTCAGTCTTGGCATTGGAGATGTTTACAGAAATAAGCTGATGGACAGTCACCTATCCAGGAGATAAATAAGAAGATAATGAAAAAAAAAAAAAATACATAGATAGGTAAGTACAAAACCTGTCTTGTCATCTGGCCAGTCATTTTACAGATTCACATACCCACAGTTACAATCCCCAGCTGCTTGTCATTACTCATTTCCTACAGGTCTGTGGGTTTTGAGATATATTCTTGTGGTCAGGTAAAAAGTGAGACTGAGCTTTCTACAGCTACTTGTCAGACTAATCTCATTCTAAAACTTTCTTTCTATACTTAGAGAGAATGCCTGGAGTCATCAGAATAGATGCAGATACCTGCATTGGAGATATCAAAAGATAGGAAGAGTAATTCTAACCTGTGTGTCATTATGCATAAATCTCATGAAAATCTGGAATTACAGTACTTTTGTAAGACTGGTCATATGTAACACATTAATCCAGCCTTCTTGGATTATTTTTTTCTATTATTATTAATCCAGTTCTTGTGTAATGCAAAAATCCTCAGGAGTTCTGGGAATGGAGATCTGGTCCTCAAAGGTACATCTATACCAATAATTGAATCTATCTGAGACCACACTAAGGCACTGTTCAATTTACTAGTATATATTCAGCCTAGGAGTCTTCTCCTTGCCAGATGAATTTCCTAAACCCCTAGCTATGGTTTTAGGATTTCTCACTTACCTCTGAATGAAATCTTGTATTCCTGTATGCCACGTAAACTGTCTTCAGGTGGGAGAAAGCAAAAGCTCTGATGAAGAATACCCTTCTGCTTGATGATTAAGAGTATTTGCCCCGAAACTAAGCTTCTATTCAGTTACGCTGTACAAAGGAACATGAACACAGTTTCTTGGAAGCTCTGAATCTCATTTTAGCAGTAGCATCTAGCTAAAATAGCTGCTCAGGTCCAGAGAAAAGCTAGAATTTAACTCTTTTCCTTCACAATTCTATCAGCTGATTTACATTTCCCATTGCCCAACATGCTAATTCCCTCCACATGAGATTAAGGCATCAAACTCTCCATAGTGAAGCCCACTAGGCATAATTTGAGGACTTCATGATCTTGAACATCCCAAGAGCCATGTTTCTTTTTTAACCTGGTTTCAAGACCTAAAATGAGGTTTATAGATTCCTCTCTGAAGGATAAGAGACCAAGAAGCAAGACAAATGCCATATGCTGTGTCGAAGTGTATTTTTATTGATTTCCCATGGAGAGTGAGGGTGAATCTACCCTTTGAATCTTAGGTTCACTGATTTTTCACAGGCAGGCTTTGAAGGACTCCATTTTAGGCATATTAAATGCTGAAGTGTTATCAGGTATCTAACTGTTTGCAGAATCAGCTGCTAAATTCTAAAAGAGAAAAGACATAAGATGTTCTCGAATATTCTGCTAAATGTGTATTGAGGTGCCTTCATTTACCTACAGATCAGTTATTACTTTCTCTAAATCACTCTTGAAAGTGGGATTCATAAATTTTCATAATTTTATTCACAACATTCCTGTACCCTTTGTTATATGGCTTGATCATTACACGGTTTTAAAAAGGTATAGGTACTATAACACTAAGATTAGAAAATGCCGTAGATCATTCACATATTGGAATAGGTCAGAATCATAGAATTACAGATCAGGATTTTTCTAATTTCACAGTGACCATATTCTGATAGTAATTTCAAAATATATCGATTAACTACATTGAGCTAAATATGCTATGCCAAGAGTTTGTTCCTTTTCAGTATCACAATGATGACATTTAGACTTCTAAATCTAAAAACAGATGTGAAGAAACTATGTCTCATTTATTCCTGCAAAAAGTATTTTAATTTTAGTTCAAAAATAATTGTAGTGTTATCAGTGAGGCTACTAATATAGAAGTCTCTTCCAAAATAAAATAATGTGCAAGTCCACCAATTTGAAAAAAAACAGAAATGCTCATTCAGTGCTGTGAAATTTTGAACATGCAAAGGCGCTGTGGGTAGTTACCATTGTAATACAAATCTGTACCTGAAATTTTAAATATATTTTTAATCGATATGTGGTATTAAAACCATGCAAAATCATGAAAATAAAAATTATTGGAAAACAAGTTCAAAAATCAGTCTTTGCTTTGGGCTTGTGACTGCCAAGTGCAGTATGAATGGCTTGGCTGGTTTTTCAATTTCTTCCCAGCTGTGCAACCCTCTCAGACTTCTAATTTAGATCCTTTTTGGCAAATCAATAACCATTTACATTTGGAAAACAGTAGTCCTCATCAAAAGAGGCCAGGTTGTGGGAAAGTAATTACTCTTAATGTGGAAGAGAACAAGAAACCAAATCATTGAAAGAAAGACGCATTAATGAATCCATTTTCCACAGCTTCGCAGATGAGGGGAAAAATAACTTGGCTCAATATAGCATTATAACAACCATTTGTATTGTGAAACAGACAGAAACCTAATTCTTCTAACTTGAACCTAGCACAGGGTTTGACATTATTCTTTAAAAATAAGGATAAACAGTTCAGGCCTCTAGTCCCTGGAAACAGTGAAAGCATTTGGCTTCATTGCTGTCTCTAGAGTCTGGAAAGATCCCTTTTGAATCACTGTCAAATGGGAACAGTAAATGTTTACTGATTTCCAGCTATGGTATAATATTTTGCTTCCAAGTTTTTTATGCCAAAATGTTAAATTCTGCAGCGCTAACACTTAGTCTTTCAAAAACATATTTTTTTTACTAACTTTTCAAGACTATAAAATACGGCATCAACACCTAGGAAAGTCACCAATATAATATTTATCCATCACAGATGGTTCTTTTTACTTTCATAAATGTACACAGCTATTCACATTTCAATTTCAAACAATAAATCAATGGAAGCATATTCTAATAGGCTGCATTGTGTTGATTGCCTGCAGAAAGGAAGTTTTGAATCAGTAACAAAAATGATTTTAATCTCTAAAGTCTAATTTTACATATAATGACAGCTGACATCTTGAACTTTTAGTTATGTTTACATGGACAAAACTGTCTCACTTACACTGATGACTGCTACTTATAGAGGGTTTCTGTCCCTTTTTCCTAGTATAAAAATGAATGAAAAATTAAAAAGGCTTTTTGGAAGGTGGAGTTTCATTTTCTTAGCTTCCTATTTTCCACAGACATGATCTGGCAGAAAACAAATAGTAATATTTGGTATGTTCCAGAATAAGTAGCGTATAACAATGAAAAGAACAAGGGGCTGATCTAACCTAATTATTCTCATAAAATGTCCTCCAGCTGTATTTTCAGTATGAAAAATCATGTTAAAAACTACACTGTAAGTATCTTCAAAAGAGACACTGATTGGGAAATAAATTGAATAACACTTCTCAACAGTTTAGATTTATGTGTCTTCTCTTGGATTCTATACAAAACAAAATCCCCAGAGAAACAGCATTTATGTAAAGTAATTACAGAACAATGTATGGAACTTTCTTATTCCCTTCTCCATGAGATCTGCATGGTAAAATTCCATATATTATTTCACTAATGTCTGTTAGGAAACAAAAACATCTAATGAGGAAGTCATGTTCTATGGACAGGACATTTTAGTTTATCAATTACAATGTACAAAGTAGTATGATTTCATTAATTAGTTATTTAAAATAAAACTCCTTAGGTTTATGACACTTTTTTGAGTAAAAAATCAGCAGATCCAAAAAATACAAGACTTGCGATTTCATTAGACATTCAGGGTAATTATAAAGAGCATGGAAGACATTTTCACATCCCTATGAGCCAACATATGCTGTCATTTCCAGCTGTAATTGTTTAATGTGAAAAACAATAGCCTTCAGTTAACACAGACTTATACAAGATGGTAAGATTATTTCCACTCATCACCGCTATAATACATGTGTAGGAGTGGGAACGGTTATGAACAGCTTATCTTCTCTTTTTCAAATTATTTAATATAGACAGTAACTACTTATTAAGTCTTAGGTTCATAGAGGAACCAGAGGCTCTTTAAATAAAAAAATCCAAAACAACAGAGCATCCAAATCCTGGCATCCCACCCCACTACTCTGAACTGTGAAAACAAAACACAAAAATCAATTTGAGTGACAAAAAACCCCCTTGTAAATCAAGCTTTTCAAATGTGAAAAATGCAAGACACATGTAAAGTTCACAACAAAAGCCTTACAAAGTTCTTTCCATTTCAAATACCCAGAAGAATCCTGTAAAAAGTGCCTCCCTGGTAGACTGAAATATAGTTCTCTAAAATTGAATTTATCTCTTACAATATCTTCCTGTTCTCCTGCCTAGCCACATATAGGTACTGCATTGCCACGACTTGCCCAGTTTGCACATTTATTTAGATCAATAGTGACGTCTATAACCACTACACTGGTCTGGGACTAGCAAATATAATGTAATTTGCTTTGTTGTACAGTGAAATTATACCTACTTAATTTATCATTATCACTGAGCTATTGAAGTTGCACCAGATGGCAGTCTGTCTTGCGAGGCATTTCCATGCAGTGTTCCAGTCATAGCTTTTTGTGTCCACTTTTCCCATCTATAATTACTGCTGTGAGCAGAAACTGGCACTGGTGAAGAAACACAGTTCTTAGACCACCGTTTAAGACCTAGCTCTCACCTGGTTTCATTGGTCTCATGAACTTCTTTTTACTTCCAGTGCAGTATAGTGTAAGAGCAAGGTTTGGTTTTTCCCTAAATATACAAGTTAAGTTTCACCAGAAACATCTGCATATTTCTGCTTTGTCATTTTTTAACTGTATCATACAAGTGGAGTACAAACCCAGTAATGGTCAAGTGAATTCTCTCAACTGTAGATTTTAGTCTCTAAGGATGTCAATCAAGAATCTTTCATGAGCTCTGAATTCTCATGCACACATAATTTTCTGCAGACAAAAAGCTTATGTCAATAATCCCTAGCAATTGCAATAGCTCTGTTGTACTATTTTGAGTGTGAAATAATTTCCATTTCCAAATGGAACCAAATCTCTATACTATGCTCTTCCTTCTAGAAGGCATAGTATTGTACAAGTAGCACAGTGCATCACAAAATACACTTGAGGTATATTATTTATAGCTTAAAACAATACTGCTGCCAAATGGCGCTTTCTAACACTGAAGAGAGGGTTTTCGGATGTCAAACAGGTACAGTTAATATTTATCTGTCCTCAGGAAACACTATTGCTCTTTAAAGCTATTTCTACTATTACTCTGTACCACTGAAAAACTTTGTTGGTTGCCTTTTAATATCTTTCATTGTTTTGTTACTTCAGAGAAGTTTCGATTAACAACAGTTGAATGGAAAAGTTCTGTAATCTTATCGTAAAACCCGGGGTTTTTTCGGTCTTAATAGGTACCTCAGACTGCCTCACTCAAAGCTGTCCTTAATCATGTCACTCATAACACTCAGTAAAACACTGCAAAAGCAGTTCCCAAATATGCTTAAAAAGTTGTAGATTAGTTGTGATTCGGCATAGATAAGTACATTGTCATCTCGGCCATAATAACTTCCTAACCAAAACAATTCACAAGACTCAGATTTACGGTCTTAATTCAAGATTAGGCATTGTTGTGAAACACTCCAGTTTACTGGATATTCAGATTAAGTCTTTTTCACTCTCTTTGAATCCATTGTAATTCTGATAGCTCCTGTTTCATTTTGTCAGAATGCTTTGTGCTGAAAACAGACTGGATGTTTAAACTGCATTGTGATGGCATAAATATTGCCAGAACATTCACTTTGTTGATGAATCTAGCTACAAAAAAAAAAGTGACACAACATTTTCTGCTGGGTATAAAAAATGGAGATCAATCTTTTCTTTAGCACACCATGTTCAAGCTATATACATCCAAACATACTGTCCAATGTTGCTTTTTCTCTATATAACTCATGATAAATACGATGACTAAATATGAAAGCTAATATTACAAAGCTGCGAAGAAACAAAACAATAAAAAAGTAAATACATTATCCATAGCTGTAGTCTAATGTAGTTGATTGTAAGAATGAATTTTGTTTACATTTCTCTTTCATCAGCTTGTAAAATCTGGGGGCTTTTGAGTGACATTTAGTGTATAGGTAGTAGCTGCTTTGATCATGCTCTTGTTTTTTCCACATATATGAAACTGGGGAATTTGCTTATATGAAACCTCATGGCCTAGTTCATCACCTTCAAATTTCTTTAACACACAAACAGGATAAGCAGGCACAGGATATCAATCTTTATTTTAAAAATTATGTTTTTATAAAGTTTTCTTTGTTCTAAGTGTTTTTAAACCATACATAGTAGTTCATCACAATTAAGAGGAGAAAACATTATCACCCTCATTTTATAGACAGGAAAACTGTGGCAGCAGAGCACTTTATTAAAAGAGGACGCTGACCTCATGCACGGATTTCAGCTAGGACAGAGTTAATTGACTTCACGGTAGTTTGTGTGGGGCTGTGTTTTGGATTTGTGACCAAGGCAGTATTGATAGCACACTGATGGTTTAGCTATGGCCAAGCAGTTGTTACATATCATGAAGGCCTTTTCCATTTCTCGCACCGCCCCACGAGCAAGTAGGCTGGGGGTGCACATGAAGCTGGGAGGGGACACAGCTGGAACAGCTGACACCAGCTGACCAAAGGGGTATTCCTTATCCTGTGATGTCACACTGAGCAATAAGAGCTGGGGGAAAGAAGGAGGAAGAGGGGATATTCAAGGTCATAGCGTTTGTCTTCCCAAGGAACCATTACAGCTGATGGAGCCCTGCTCTCCTGGAGATGGCTGAACACCTGCCTGCCCATGGGAAGTAATGAATAAACTCCTGAGTTTCCTTAGTTTGCGCACACAGTGGAAGTAATTGTGTTCCTAGCCTGAATACAGAGAAAGGATTGAATATCCAGTCCTAGGCAGTAAAACTTTCATTCTCACTGCTAGCACTCAATTCAAACTTAGATATTGCAAAAGATAGGCCTTTCCTTGCACAGCTACCTTTTATATGAAGTTTTTAACTGAAATACCTAACTGCTAAGCCTCCTTGCTCTAGCGCGCAGCTATACCGACTACATGCAGCACCCATCTAGAAAGAAGAAACATTGAATAACTAGTCAAATCTTAACAGGCTAAACTGCCCTCTAAAAGTGAAACTTCTCCGTGAGACCTTCCCAAGAGCTGCAGTTCTTCACAAAGTGATCCAGCATAGGCCCTTTCCATGGGGTGCAGTCCTTCAGGAACAGACTGCTCCAGATAGGGTCCTTCACAGGGTCACAAGTCCTGCCAGAAAACCTGCTCCAAAGTTGGCTCCTCTCTCTTCATAGGTCCACAGGTCCTGCTAGGTGTCTGCTGCAGTGCAGGCTTCCCACAGGGAAGTATCCATCTGGTCTGGTGTGGGGTCCTCCATGGGCTGCAGGTGGATATCTGCTCCATTGTTAACCTCCACGGGCTGCAGGGGGACAGCCTGCCTCACCATGGTCTTCACCATGGGCTGCAGGAGAATATCTGCTCTGGTACCTGGAGCATTTCCTCCCTCTCCTTCTTCTCTGACCTTTGCACCTGCAGAGTTGTTTGTCTCACATATTCTCACTCCTCTCTTCGGCTGTAATTGCTGCTGCACAGAAACTTTTTCCTCTTAAATATGTTATCACTGAGGTGCTACCACTATCACTGAGCGGCTCAGCCTTGGCCAGTGATGAGTCCATCTTGGAGCTGGCTGGCTTTGGCTTTGTCAGACATACGGGAAGCTTCTAGCAGTCACTTCTGTAGACCTCCTGCTACCAAAGCCTTGCCATGAAAATCCAATACCAATGCCTACAAGAAACTTCAGCTAGAAAAAATCCTAACAGAAGTAATCACCCATCCCACTGACCAACACTGCCCTATGTTTTCCATCTTCTCTCCCGTCTAAATTTTTCTGCTTTTTGTTCTGTATTTATTTTGTAGGCCTCTTGGGCCAGTGACCACATTTGAGCACTATATTTCAATAACACAGTGTAATAAATTTCTGGGAAGTTCAAAGAATAAAAAAATAAAAACTTTTGTCTTGATCTCCCTGGTCAGTACCATTGATATAGTGATTTCTGAGAGCTATGAGCTAGAATAGGGTCCATTAAATTCAATTTACAGATGAACTTAAAAAGAATATGATGGAAATAGCCCACACTCACATGCAGTAATTTGAAGGATTATACTTTTTAGGAATTTAGTGTCGCTTTTTAAGCAATCTTCTGATAATGCTTTCATTGTATAAAAAAAATGAAATTGAGCATTTTTGTTGTGACTAGTTTGTGACAGCTCTAAGAATCTATTATAAATTCTCTCACTGTCACCAAGCAGATCTGCAAGCAACCCCCACATACATACATTAGTAGGTGGATGAATTGACACAATAGCTCTCACTCACTTTCTGTGTCACTTTGCATTTTTTTTCCCAGAAAATTGTAAAAACTATTGATTGCTACAGTAATTTTTGGAGTATTGTTCTACTTTCTATTCTTAGTTAATGGGTTAGTACGTAATGAGCCATGCAGGAAAATGAATACTCTCATCATAACCTTGTTCAAGTCTAATTTCCTCTTGAACAGATTGAGGAAAATCCTTAGCTGGTGTAACTGTTGTAATGGCACTGAGCTCTGCTTATGTCCTTTCATTTACAAATATATCATAAAATCTCCAAATTCACTTTACCTGTGTGACGTTACTGAGTATTGTCTTGGCTGTTTGAAGAAGAAACACTTCAGTCACCTGATCCAAATATAAGGAGAAAATAATTAAAAAATAAAATTTAAACTAGTTGCCAAGAGTGGTGTTTCTGAAGTCAAAATGTTGACATTTACTGTGTTTTACTGAAATGTTTATCTGTAAACAATATTTTGGGGTGTTTTGGGACTTTTTTTGTTATTTTTGCATGAAGATAATATTAATTTTTAAAATAATTTAAAGTATAATAAAGACTAAAACATCCACATGAAACAGTTTATTGTAACAAAGGCATAATAAGGTTATATCTGAAGCTGCAGCCTAAAAGACTTTTCCTCAGTTTAGAAACTAACAGTTGTTTGCTGTTAGCCTAACACAGCAACAAATTACAGTCATACACTGTTAACTTGCTAACACAACCTCTTTGACAAATCCCACCTTTTCCCTTCAGGGGCCATGGAAAAGCAGTGCTGGAATGTGTGCAGAGCCAACTTCATCTGCTTCCCCAAAGCTGAAGGGAAGTTTGGTTCTCCTTTGTATAGTGTGTGTGTGTATATGTATATATATATATATATACACACACCTCTAAATCTGTTTGGAAATTACATAAACCTCACTTATTTTTCAACTCTTTGAAATACTTCCCATAAAACTCTTAATACAACTTGTGACATACACACGTAAGCGGGCAACTACAGAGTAAAAGGTAGCTACAGTATAAGAGCTGAGAAAAGTCTCTGTTTCCATAGGTTCCACCATTTTAAAGGAGAGTGGAATCTTGCCCAAGATCCATTCCTTACAACACTTCACACTAAATCAGACTTATAGCTCTAGATGCATTAATTAGGCCGCTAACAGGAAAGCAACTGTAGAAAACTCTCAGGTTGCTCAGGGTCTAATCCTGCAGACATGAATAGGCACAGAGAGCTGTAAGAGGCGTTTTGCCATGGTAAATGAAATGACATGTGAAAAATTAATTGACTCCTGTGCATCTCTGCAAGCCTGGATCTTTCATTTTATAACTTCTAACGCCATGAAGCAATAAAACCAAAACCTACTGATACAGAGAGCTTTGCCCTATAATGCAGGAGAGACTAGCTACGAATAAAGATTGCCACAGAAGAAGTGAAATATAGGATATAGGTCCGCTGGGCAAAGCAATTGGTTTCTGGTTTTCAATTGTACTGGCAGAGGTCATCTCCTTGGTGACAGTGAGATTAGTTGCTCCTGGCAAGGAGATTTACAAATGTTTATGTACAGGATGTTCTATGACTCTATTGCATAACTGTAGGTTACCAGTAGTCATGCTTTTCAGCAAAGCTATGTGGGTTATTGGATAATCATTATTTTCCTCTAGTGAGAGGAATGCACTATCCAGTTTGAACTGCTGACAGGTAGGTATGTGATGGATGGAGCAGAGGTCAAGCAGACTATGCAGTATGAGCGGTGAGATAAAGCCATTATCTTCTCAATCTCTTTCTTTCTGATGTTGAAAAAAACACCCAGTGTGGGTGGACTGTCATCCAGGACACACTTCAGGAACCACTTCGTTTCTCAGAGGGAAAGACTTCAAGAAGATGGTTATCTCAAGGCAGATCAGGCCAAAGGGCTTTCACACTCTCTTTCGCGAGCACCAGCTTTTCTCTGCAACTGATTGCCTTGTCCTACATGTGCCAGCTGAAGACCAAAAGTGCTGACTGTCTCTTCTGAGACTGTAATGCTGCTCTAACCCCACCATTAAGAGGTGCTTAAGAATGCACACTACTGGCAATTTTATGACAAATTTTGTACCTGGAGAAGCACACTAAATGCTGAGCTCTGGTTAACTCACAGTCTTCCTTTTTGTACCTGATGTATCATTTTCCTATCTGTTTGTTAGGATGCCTGAGTGTACTCTTTCCCTTAACTACAGCTTTTGACAAGGTGGTTTGTTTTCTTCCGTACATGATGAGTGACAAATAAGAGCTCCACTTTCCATTTCCAATCACTTATGCAATGAGCAACATTTAATGAATCTAAATTCTATCTTACTGGCTTAAACAACATGCCATTAAAAAAAAAAGAAAAGCTTTAATAAACTCTGGTAAACAAAGCTTATTTCAAGAAACAGTAACAGCCTAGTAACCCTTATTAATTTGAGAAGTAAAGCTAGAAAAAGAAATTGACTAGAAAGGAACCTAAACAAGGAAGAATAGTAACTGGCATATTTATAAAATAACCACCAGCAGTCCACTGAAAAATACTAAATGATTTTTAGGAATCCATCCAGAAGTGAAAGTAAAAAATCCTTTAAAAAGCAGTATTCCTGTTTTTCAAATGGCAAAAGAGTTGCTCTCTGTAATTTGCATGAACACTTCAAAAGTAAAACAAATTCTTGCCATCGATAAATCCATCCAGAAGTGAAAGTTACTGAGCTGCTAAAAGACAAAAGCACTCTACCAGATCATACTCATCAATGTTGATTTTAGTGAAACTTTAGAAAGATAACAGACTCTGCTTCTAGTCATTGGAAGTCGACAAACTCCAACTGCTTAAATTGTTCAAGATCAAGAGATTCAAGTAGGGTGAACCACAAAAACATCACAACCGTAAAAAGGAAAGAATATGGCTCGAGAACTAAAGGTTATTCCATGAAGGTGATGCCAGCCACCTTTCTTTAACCTAAAATGGTAGTAGAAATTATCCCAATAGAAAAAAAATGCAGCATTAGTAGATTACAGGTCTCAGGATATAATCAACTTAGTTCCAAGGGGAAAAAGATAATAAACCAGTTCACCACAAATATTTGCAAAGTAAATATCATCTATGTGGCAGTATCTGCAATACTTGCCTAGGCGTGTTCCTGTGCAACCTAATCTAGGTAAACCTGCTCTAGTAGGCGGTTGGACAAGATGATTTCCAGAGATCCCTTCCAACCCCCACCATTCCGTGATTCTGTGATCTTATATAAGACAAAATAGAGTAGTAGCAATAATAGTATAGACAAAAAAAGGGGGGAAAACAGTAAAAGTCCATCATGGTTTTATAACCTCCACACACTGTTCTGAATAGTTCTTAAAACATATTTTTGCATATAGAAACACTGCTTGGTCTCAAAGATACAAGTACTGGTACAATGACGTTTTGAAAGTATGCCCTTACATGCTTATTTTTATGTTATATGCACGTTCCTTGATAGTCTTACCCCACAGACTTACTCATTAGCCTCAGTACTGTCTTTCAAAACATTACTCATTGGTACTTTCTGTCTGTGTATCACTGCTGCATGTGCAGCATAGTCATGCAGTGATAAAATACTATGAGCAAAATGAATTAATCCTGCACTCTTAGATCCTTCCCGCTCACTAATGTGCCATGAAATATTTATTAAAATATTTATTAAAAAACTCTGGTTACTTCTATTTACCCTTAAAAAAAACAAATGGCAACAAGGATATTTCTCTACTGAAATGATTTCTTCTTCAGAAAGCATCTGCTAATGTCTACTGATCGAAGGATGTCATCCTGAGTTATAAACAGCCACTCTACCCATTTCAAAACTAGTTGCACCAGAACCCTGCAAAGCCATGGAGAGAGTATTATATTATTAGGAAAGGTAGTTGCTTGCATTTGTCAGCAGTCTTACACCTCTAGATCCGGAGGTCTAGCAAATAAAAGCTGTTACAAGTAATTGAACCGAAACAAAAGGGTCTCTTTGAAGAAGGATTACCTTCAAAACATTTCACAAGATTAGGGTGAAATAAGGGAAGGGTAAATAACAATGCATAGTTTAGAATGTGGCTAATGAGAATTTTAGAAAATAATATAAGCAGGAATTTATCCAACTGCTGGAGCCAAAGTAACTGTCCTCACTGCCTAGGCAAGCATAAACAACAGATAATAAGAACTTTAAATTTCAGATAAGCAGGAACTCTGCTCCCCGCAAGGACACCTGAGGAAGGACAGAGCCAGATCAGCACAACTTAGAAATTTTGGAACAAGGGTGAGAAGAACAACGTGAGGAAGACTGTTGCCTTCATCCCAGAGACCCCAGCCCACGACCACCGGCCGACAGTACGCATGCGCCAAGAGGAGGAGACTTATGATAATGAGTTCCCCGAAATAATTGTAATAACCACACCTATTCCCAGAACTGATTGGAATAACTCAGCCCATACTAATGAATATGCATGTTTTGTAACCATAAAAGCGAGCAAGTTTTAGTCCCTGGTATGCAAGTTAGATAGAGCTATCCCCTTGCATCCAGTGCTGTAATAAACATACCCTGCTTTAAACTCTTTATGAGTTTGGAGTTTGTTTCCGCACGTCAAGGGTCTGCAGGTAAGTTGAGAAGAAAACGTGTGCAAAAGAAGAAAATAAATATATTTAACGCTTATCTCAATATTAGAAAACCAAGAACTGTTGACCCGATATATATTGTATTTATTGACAAATCAGTCATCCTCATATAAAAAGTCACAAGGTGAAGTATTGTCTTCTGAAATCAGCGACAGTACTCTCAATGAGTTCAGACCTCTTGTGACTTCATCAGCCTCATAGGCATTGTGCAAGTACAGGGGCTGTCACTTTTACTTGCAAATTTCTCTGCTTTTTGGAAACAATTGTATCCTAATCTTTGCCTGATGTACACATCATTGTTAATACACTTGTAAAAAATAAATAAATCCTGTCTTGGAGACTGAAACTAACTTTGGGGATTGATTACTGTTTTTTAAAATGGCCTATTTACAATTCTAGTTCTTTTAAACAATATGAATATTTGAACATATAGAAGGAAGCTTGTCATCCTTTGTAGCAGACATTCCAACTTGTTATCTAAGATTTCTTGACATTCTGTTGTCTTTGAAAAAGATTCACTGAATGTAAACGTTACTAATGCCATTTTATGGGATTTTTATTTAATAGATGTCATACTACCAGATGTCATACTACCAGATCTTGCACGTAGCTAAAAAAAAAGCTTTTAAAATGTATAGAAGTAACAAACCAGTAAGGTATCTTGAGGCTGGGTCTCTTTAGCTTGAAAAAGAGAAGACTGAGGAGTGACCTCATTAATGTTTATAAATATGGAAAGGGCAAATGTCAGAAGGACGGAGCCAGGCTCTTCTCGGTGGCACCCAATGACAGGACAAGGGGCAATGGGTGCAAACTGGAGCATAGGAGGTTCCGTTTAAACGTAAGGAAACACTTTTTCACAGGGAGGGTGACACAGCACTGGAACAGGCTGCCCAGGGAGGTTGTGGAGTCTCTTTCTCTGGAGACATTCAAAACCCACCTGGATGCGTTCCTGCATGATTTACTCTAGGGTCCTGCTCTGGCAGGGGGGTTGGACTCGATAATCTTCGGCGGTCCCTTCCTAGCCCCTAATATTCTGTGATTCTGTAATCTTGATTTCTAACCCAGCAGTCATCTTTCCATTGCTTTTTACATTGCAAGACCAATAACTGGACAATATTTGAAAACATAGGGCAATATTTGCAATGAAATGAGAAAAATGATAGCATTTTCATAACAGATGCACATTATCAAATATCATTAGTCAGCTCACTGATAACCTCGTCTCTAAATGCTTTTAGGCCACTTCCTATTACCTCTTGGTAAGCATTTATCAGACACAGTCCATTGCAGCTAATTCCTATTATTGATCTCTCTTGCTGTGTTTTTAATCTTTTACAATGCATTAAATTCCTTTTATCTGTACATGTAAAGACCCCTTTCAATTAGTTTAGTTCCTACTATTGCAATAGCATGTCTGATATTGATGTAAAATGGACAGTAGCAAAGGAAAGCGTTGTCAATATATAGGGTACTTTAGTAAGATCAAGCCTACTCCCATTTCCAATTATTTCAGTAGGAGAATCCTTACTGCTTTATTTCTTACTGTTGTCTACACAACATTTTGATATTTTAAAATCAAATCAGTTATCAAAACAAATACCTTATCCGCTGCCTACAGAGACTAAATTTTCCCTTTTTTTTTTGTTTGTTCTTTTAGGAAAAAGATGATTTTGCAACACCAACCTAGACATGTAAAGGGCATGATTTTGCAATACCAACTTAGACATGTACAACACACATCCTTATCATAATCTTGCAAAATAAGCTTTCTGAATCTTGTTCATTATATTAAGCATCTCAATAAAGAACCAGTGCAATTCAGTACGCAGCGCAGTGCAACTCCATTGTTTATAGAAGTATGTCGCCATTCAGAGAAAAGGAAACTTTATTTATAGGAGAAAATATACTTAGGAGAACTTTCTAAGTGTTATATTTTCCTATAGAATACCTTTTTCATTCTTACAGAAGACAATGAAGCTTAGTTTTGATAAGCAAGTAACTGAAATATTTCATTTTTTTCAATGGCTTCTTTTATTGAGCCTTAATGATTTCCTTGGAATTACATATGTCCATTCAAAGTTTACCTTGCCTAGCTATGTCTATTTTTAAAGGATATCTCTCTCACAATCAGAAACCACTATTCAAACATTGGCTTATCAAGTGCTAAATTTATTTCATTTTTATCAAGAAAGCTCAGCCCTGTTTTCTACCTAGGGTAGCCTAAAGACTGAATCTCAATCTATTTTATATTTCCCAGCATATTCTAGGAAACCACAAAATTCACACCGCATCTAGTACTTACCTTGGAATTTCCATATTTTTTTTGTTTGTTTTCATAAAATTAATTTACCAGAGTCCAGTAACTCCTGAGATATATGGCTCTTTTCCTTCCATTATAATAGCTGTTCACGATCTACTTGGTTTACAGTGTTATTTCAGGTACTGCAGCACACTCTCAGATGGTCTATTATTCTGATCATCTCTAGTGCCTAAGGAAAGAAAAAAAAAGTATTTGCTGGATCACCAGGAAGATCTCTCTGCACTTTTCAATTTGCTAACACAAGCACTCTCAGATGCATCCTGCCAAAGACTATCAGCCAAGGAATCCACCGTTGGTTTGGAATCATAGAATGGTTTGGGTTGGAAGAGACCTTTAAATGTCATCTAATGCAACCTCCCTGCACTAAGTAGGGACAACTTCAACTAGATCAGGTTGCTTGGAGCCCTGTCCAACTTGATCTTGAATGTATCCCAGGATGGGGCCTCTACCACCTCTCCGGGCAACCCATGCCAGTGTTTCAGCACACGCGTTGTAAAAAATGTCTTTCTTATATCTAGCCTAAATCTGTCTTCTTTTAGTTTAAAACCATTACCACTTGTCTTAATATGACAGGGTATGATGTGCATGACTGCAGGAACGGAGGAAAGATAATCTCATAAGGAGATTGTATCTGGGAAGGATACGTCTTGTTCTGCCGGTGGGTATAGTGGGCTACTGCAAAAGATATTATAAGGAGATAATGTCTTTGAGCAGAATCTAAGCAGAGTATAACCACAAACCTTGACTGTAGAGACCTGTATGTTAGCATGAAGAATCACTATATAACGTGTACTGTGATTGTCTTTGACTCATTCCTATGGCAATGTGTAGGAGCACACTGCTCTCAGCAAAGCTCTGTGATTGCTGGGTGAACTCAGCTAATTAACTGTAATGGAGAAGCCTGTACATGGTTGCCAGCCAGTACATGTACGTGACACCATCTACAAACCTTGTCTTATCCTGAGATTAAGCAGCATACCTGCATATAACTGTCCTTGACAGCAGAAGAAATAAATTAAAATTGTTTACCTCTAAGAAAATCCTGTAAATCTGTAAGCACCATAATGGTGATGCACCTCACCATGGAGAGGATCTACACAATGTGCAGTGGTCAACATGAAAGGGCTCATCTGATGCTGAAGCAACCAGCATTCCCAGCATCACCAAGGAAGTCAGATTGCTGTTACCTTCTCTATTGCTTCTATTAGCATCAGAACGGACATAAGATTATTATCACCTTTTCTACCACTTTATCACTAGCACCTTTTCTAGTATTTCTATGCTTAGCTCAATAAACACATCTTGGGTGTCCATGCCTTTCTTCTTGAGATCCAAAAAGAACCTTCTGAGTGCAAAACAGGGAGGGCTATAAAAAGACCACATAAGTGAACCCCATTATTGCTAGCATCTCCCTGTCAGAAAGGTCAGTATTAAATCCCCCATTTTTCCTGAATGAAACTAAAATTTTCTCCCCTACAGATCTGATGATAGTTATTTTTCTTTTCTGTGTAGACAAACTGTCAGTTACTAATTCTTTGAGTTTGCTATACAGCACAAATGAGCATTAATAGGTAACAGTGAACAATAAAAAAAATCACATTAATGGAAAATTCTGTATTTTCACACACCATTAATAAGACTTCTGACTGTGTTCTCTATGATGTTGGCAGAATAGATGGGATTGATCATTAGCCAATTGCCAAGAAGGCCTCAGGCAAAAGCAGTATCAAAAAGACACTTTAACCATGATCAACTTCTGTATGTAAATTAGTGGGAAATAGGAATACAAATGAATAAGTTGTAGAATACCCATGGATTTTTACCTTTTTTTTTTTCCCCACAGCTGTAGATAGTTCTGAGGAAATGTTTCTAGCATTTACTCATTATGAATTTTTCGTAGTTTGCTTTTTATTACATAGGAATCAATTACAATGCTAGCATATAGAGCAACTTTAAAGAACAATTTCACAACAGAAATTTTGATACTAGTGTGCTTGATCGAAAATTTTCACTTCTGTTCAAACAGCAGTACTTCAGGGTTTGGAAACTTGTGGTAACTAAAAACGTAGGCTTGCTTCATACATCAGTCTGCCCATTTCAGGAATCATTATAAATTATCTCAAGTTAAATGGAGCGAGAAAATGAAGATTTGGATCATTGATCTAGAAAACACTTTAGCCGAGTGTGGGTCCTCTCTTTTTCTCTTGGATCAATGACATTAAAGTGGTGTGGTTGCACACAATGGATGACATGGAAAATCAGAATGAAATCCAAAGTCTTACCTAAAAAAATTAAATTGGATCATTCACAGTTTTGTTCTGCTTGGGGGGCTGGATGTATGGATAAGTTATGAAGTACCATCTGATCTGCAATGTGGTTGCTGGCCATGGGTCTGAAAAAAAATCAGACCTGTCCTAGCTTAAGTTATAACCCCAGTTATCACTGGGAGATAATCTAGTTTGTGTAACTTTCCCTTTTCTACTGTCCAGAGTATATAAAAAACAGTCACTGCAGAGCAGGAGGTACATGGAATAAGTGGTCCTGAGCCAACAGGTTCACCCACTAGAGCCCTGTCATAAAAACAGCTGTTAGTGCTTTGTTCCCTAGATAGACCTATGAAGTCAGGTATCTTGGAAAGAATAAGTTGAATTTCAATGTGTAATAAATTTGAATCCATTACTATCAGCTCAATCTCATTATCTTCAGGTGTTTTGCTATGGCTTCTCTATCTGAAGGTTACTCTGGAACAGCAATTCTTCATCTGCTTTTCCTGATTAACTCCATATGTGAAACCCTCACTTTCTGGAATAGAAGATAATTGGAGTAAGACATTTTCTGGAATCAGATAAATCAAAGCTTGACTTAATCAAGATGAGCTAAAACAGTTTATATTGACACTTTACCTTTTTTCTAAATCAGTTTTCATCCATAAGAATTATGAACGTTACATGGTACTTTGAAGATAATGGAGTCACAGTGAACTTGCGTGAAAAAGAGGCTTTCTCTCTCATAAGAATACTAAAGAATATTTTGATTATGTTTGTTAACATTTTTCTCTATTGTAATTATTTCATTTTCCCATAAAAACAGAATAATAAAGAAAAGAAAATGCCACAATTTTCAACTAGAAAATATAAAACCAAAATGCTGACAGAGGAAACTTGTGCTGAATGGCCATGGCTTGTTAAAGAAAGTATCTTTCAATTGCTTTTACAAAAAAATTCCCATCTGTGTCAAGGGTTAATTGTATTATAGTGGAAGTTCATTGTCTGAGAAAAAAGAAACCTATTGTCATGTTTATCTACTGCATTTAATATTCAGCACTACTAAATGGAAGATTTGGTTTTTTTACATACATACCAAAATTACAGATGTTAAATGGGTTACAAACCCTTTATTCCAGAACAGACCACTTATTCCATCTTCACCTGATATATCTACAGACTGCTTTATTCAGTATTAGACCACTTATTCCAGTTTTACCTACTTGGATGATATTTTTGTAGGTATAAACTTTCCAAGTACTGAACATGATGCTACATACAAGAAATAGAACTTGTCTTTTCAAAATACTATGTTTTCCATCATCATTTAATTCATATCTTTGTACAATCTCCTCAAGTAGAGCTCTGTTTGCCTCTTGGTATTGCTCACTAAAGAGACTGTTTAGACTATTACTCTTCTGTGAAAAAATTATTTTATCAAATGCACTGTTTGTGGTTATAAAAAATTGTCTGGTTTAAGAAAGAGGCTTAAGAATGAGCCAAGATGTTAAAAATGGACTTTGACAAATGTGTGGGCAATGCTGACTGGGAGAAGTAAAACTCCAATGAACTGGACAGATTATGGGGATTCAGGGTAGTTTCCAGAATGTTTTCTATTGAGTACATGGCTTTTGGGTCAAGCTTCCTTTATAGATTTTTTTTTTTTAAATAAGGCAGAATTCTCGTGGATCCACCTTTGCATATTTGCAAATCCATAGTTCACTTCCTTCCATTCCCAATTCTTCTTGACAAAGATGAAAGCTGAAACTCAGAATGTTTCTGATTTTGTCATACATGTGAAAGCAATAGCCAAAATGTGGGTCATTGCTATTCCCTACCTTAGTCACATAACCCTCATACATTTTTTTAAAAAACAGTGCATATTGTTCGGGGAGGAGGGGAGGAATTACTCCTTAATGGCCTGCTACCTTTGTGTGAAATATGACATATCTGGTCAATAGTTTGGGGGGACTCAGTTACCTTTTGTGAGGTAGCAGGAGCTGAGAGTCTACCTAAAGTTTCTCGCTATGTTGTACCAAAGTCATCCATCCATGAGGCAAAATCTTTTCTGCAGGCTTTCTCTCATTTCAAGCATCATGTAGACTGGTATAATTCACATCAAACCAAGTAATATCTCAGGCAGCAAGCAATTCATAAATGAAGGTAGAATTATCTGGGACAGGAGCAAAGGTCAGAGAGCGAAATAAAGAAGCAAAGAAGAAAAGATAGAGAGCAAGAGAGAAATAAAGGAGGGAAGGGGAAGAGGAGGAGTGAAAAGACAACCAATCAATGAGTGTCTTAAGAGGAGCAGACACAAAACATACAGCAGTTTTGACAACCACAGAAAAGCTGAGTTAGAATGAGACAAGGAAAGAATGTAAATGTCCATAGTCTTATCTATCCTTGATCTATTTTTACAGTCAGTTTAGCTGAGCTAGTGCTGACCACAGTTTGAGTGTAAGAACTGGCAATAACAAAACCAAGGTCAGCAGGCATTCATTTGTCTGGGTTTAATTCCAGACTAGTTCACCTAAACTGATATCTTAGGTCTGTTTGCTAAAATGGTGCATTTCAAGCGTGCATATAAATCTTGTCAGATATTTAAGAGATTTTCAGAGAATCTCAACTATAATGTGCAATCCTCAAAGGAATTTTGGAGAAATGCTGAATGCTATGAAGCTTCAAAATCGAAAAAATAAGCAGCAAACAAGAAAACTTCTTTAGAAGAAAAGTATCTTTACATTGACAAAAAGGAAATGAGAAATTCCCATTTATTTATTACTCATATTTGACTCCATCTTTGAAATACATAGGTATAAAGATGCAAGCGAAAAGTCATCTGTTTCTTTTCTGTGTGGTAATTCACATAGTCATTTACTTTGTTCAAAGTATAACAAAACCCTGCTGACTCAGACTACTAGTATTCTTAATTGTTTTACTGAATTAGAAATATATATGCTAGGTACAAACCACTAGAGGATTGACTGAAATCTCTGATATTGGTCAAAAAAGGGTAATTAAATGAAAACATCAGTAAAAGTCATTGAACAACTCTAGGGAAGAGCCTGACAAAGTGTAGCAAATGCTGTGCTGAAAATAGAAATATCTACTAATTACAGAGTAAACGCAACTTCATCCCTCCTGAAAAAAATGAGTGAAAACTCTAAACATTTGTATAAATGCTAAATACCTAGAAGCTGAAACACAAGTTAAAAGAGCACAACACTTTTTTTCCCTTTTCTCTTACAAAATAAAGGCCATTTGTATAAGTGTCAGTTTTATACTGAATACAATTTTAGAATATATTTTCAGGAATTATTTGCATACTTAGTTCCATGTAGAACAAATTCTAACTTTTTTCCTGCACAGAAAGCTAAGAAAAATCTACTGAAGAAAACTGCAAAATACTTTTTTCAAAAACACATTGTCTCCTGGCTGTCTTCTCCTTGAAACTCTGAGGGACCTGTGGGATTTGCTGTGGCAAAAGGTTATCCAGGAACCTTAGGAAAGATGCAAATGTTTCTTCATTTTCCAGGCACTGCCTACAGGCACATAATTTTCTATCACAAGTAAAGCTCCTCTATTTGTCATTGGAGAAGGCAGCTATATTACATTGGAATCTGTTTTCCCAAAGATCTCCTGGGAATCTGAGATAGAAAAGCCTCTTCTTCATGGAAATGTACACAATAACCTCTTCTTTTAAACATCTCTTTGGAAAATGGCATTCAAATGGCCTGAAATTACAAAAAGAAAATAATTTTGTTTCCTCACCTTTGTATTTCATATAGTTAAGTAGAGAATATCTGCACAGCTAGGGAGCAATAGAATCAGAAATGGTTATAATAGCATTATGCAGTTGATATCATTATCCAGCTTAATAATGCTGGCACCTGTGATGGCAATAGAAAAAAACGAAAGTGCTGTATCTCTATGCAACAGAACAGTTTATGGCACCCACTGATTTCAGGGGATAACTATTCAGGACTTCTATCGTCAAGGAACAGTGTTTGTTCTCTTTATAGAACAGATCATTTCATTTTCAAAGACTAAAACTCAGATTTTTTTATGTAGGTTTACTTGGTGGCAAGGTTTCACACATCTCTGAGGTGGGGCTCCAGCTGTTGAAGCTCTTAGATAAGAGTTGATGCCATAGAAAGTTTTGCTCCTCATTGGCCAAACTACCACATTTTCTCAGCAAATTCTTCAGTGGGAGAGAATGCAACTCAGCAACCTTTTTTGCAGGTGCAGAAATTTCAGTCTAACATGAAATTTTGCCTGTTGTACACCATCTCCCTTGTGCAGTTTTAAATGCTGCACAAATATATACCCAACGCTATTAACTCTACAGTATAACCTTTGAAATAAAGGAACAGGAAAGTAGTAGAACAAAAAAAAATATATATCTGAAATTATGCTTCATATTTTTAAAACGATTAAATTGCCATCTTAAAAGGCAGCACAGTAATTAAAGGTTTTGTACAAGTCTAATTTGTCTCTTCCAAGGTTATGCAAGGAAATAGTGAAAAAAAAAAAAAATGAAGTAATAAAAACAAGGCCAGTTATTATTAAGGAGTCCAAGGCCATAAGCAACACTTTGGTTATCTGCAAATGCTCACACCTAAACGCAGTATCCTTTTGTGGCCAGTAACCAAAGATCAACAGTGTGCGATAACACACACAAAAAAGATTTAATTTTGTTAACTTACATGCAGTAAGAGCTTTCTGTTTTTTTCTTCAAAGGATAGAAGATGAACAGAGACTTTTTTTTTCCC
>VWZK01003721.1:505465-542943 GCA_013396935.1 Baryphthengus martii | reverse complement strand
ATATTATATACTATTAGTATTATTATTCTCTTGCCTAGTTTGCTAAATCTAAATTACAATATTAATAATGTTGATGAATACGGATTTCTGTGGTTCACCATTCTCCTTTTGGAAGTCCCTGTTCTCCAGGGATTTACAAGTAAGCTTATGATATTAAGAGTAGGAACGTAAAAAGCTTAAATTCATTCAGGCGATTTGTTTATTACATTAAAATGATTTATACTCTGCAGTTGTTTTCTGGGGATCTTTGGGCAAAGGTAGGTTCTCTCACACTATTCCCAACTTGTCAGGAATATCCTTTGCTTCCAAAGGAATGGAAAAAAAAAACAAAAAAAAATCATTCCAATCACCTACATAAGCATGTTAGGTTTGTCATTTCTGTAACACGTTTTGCATTTGCTGACAATTTCAAACAAGGCTTTATAAAATGCAATTAGGGATTTTCATGCAGCTATTAAACTTTAGAATTTTTGGGTGTTCACGGTATAAAATTGGAACAGTGGTGGCTCTAAAGCACGTGCAGCCCTGCCAGCCGTTGTTGTAGAGAGGTAACTGCTGGTTTCTGTCTGAAAAAACCCATCCTGCTTGCTCAAAGGCTTCTTCACCTGCTGTCTGCTTCTCTCCCACTTTGCCATTTTTTTCCCTGCCTCATGGAATTCTCCAAGTCCTTCTCCCTAAGAGCACTTACTGTGTATGTTTTGGTCTACAGTTTCACCATGAGAAGGATTCTGTTCCCAGTAAGTCTGGATGGAAATACTGGCAATTAAGTCCGTGTTTTGCACAGTGGGTGAATGTTGCACTAGATTCTGCAGGACTCTGGCATATTGGATGTCATCATTGCAATGCAGGTAGCAAGCCAGAGCACTTTACTGAAATTCAAAGAAGGTTCTAAATAATGGTGGTTTATTCCACAGAAATTTTTTGCTTGAAATATCAGAGGGTATTTTTAACCCACTGCATAATATTCTACTGGCAAAATTAGTAACTTTTGTTCCAGTAGAATGTTGGTATCTGAGTAAATTTTTTAACTTTTGCAAGGTCTCAAAGTGCAAGTAAGGAAGGGGCATGAGACAAGTTTTCCTGAAAAATACTTGAAAGCAGTAATTATCACAGGTATCTGACAAACTTAGTTTAGTAGTGGTATTTGAAAGTTAACTATTTGGGGGATGTTAATGAGAATTTAACTTCAAGTGCCATATTAAAAATCTTAGAAAATAATGTTGCATTTACTAGACATGAGTCTCAGAATATTGTTTCTGACGTGCCTCCTCTTTGCCATCCTTGCACAGAAAGTACTCGAGCTCAGGAGTGAAAAGTGAATTAATTTTTCAGTTTATCACAGTCTGTGACTCTCTGGTGCCAGTTACTGTGAACTGGTCATCTGCATGATAGCAACTGGTAACCCTGCTGATTTAGGTAACGTGTTCTAGTTCCAGTCAGTCTAAATAAATTACCTGCTAGTGAAAGGTGGTAAATGGCACTAATCTTCTAGAAAATCTGTCCCTCACAAAAAAAAAAAGTTTATCTTCATTCATGCAGTAGCAGAAAAGACTTCGTAAAAGGACGACAGATAAATCAGGCTGTTCTTTAAAAACTACTACAGCTTTTGTAGAAGTGCATTTGGTTGTACATGATGGCAGGAATACCGAGTTCTGCTGCTGCTTTTGCCATCCAACGTGTCTGTCGCTGCACCTCGCTGGGGAGGCATCACCTAAAAGAACATAACCCCCCTTTGGGTGTCGCTTTGGGTGAAAGATTCCTTGCTACACAGGCACAACCAGCCTCACTAACGTGCCCTCTTGAGGAGCTTAGGATACTGCTGACGGAGTACAAAGGGTTAATGCCCAATCCATAATAGGTGAAGAATCTGTTCTTCTTCAGGCCGGGTGTTCCTCAGCCTCCCGTCCTCTTTTCTCCAGTGCAGCGCATGTGTCACAGTTGATCACCTTCATCACGCTTTGACACTTGTAAAACTGCTCCTTCTAGCAGCAGATCATTCACGAGGGAACGTGTATTCCAAAACCAGAGACTAGTCTAACGAAGGTGTATTCTGTGTACTAAAGCAATAACTGTATTTTAACTTGCGCTCAAAATAAACTGTTGACATGGGATTATACCTCTTAAAGCTTCCTTGTTTTTGGTTAACTTTTTAAGGTTAAAAATGTTCTTTGCTCCCCAGTACAGGGTTGCTGTCGTAACAAATATTAAAAATCAAAATGGGCATTTGGCAGAAGTTACCTTGTGTCATTTTGCCAACCAATGCATTTTTCTTCTTTGGGTTGCCCCAGTCCGTAGCAATGGCATGCTTTTAACACAGCCTTTTCTGATACAGAAATGATGCCATCTTCTCTCATGAAAGTCGTCTTTTTTTTTTTGGTCTCTGCTTCTGTCAGTGTTTGAATGAGACTATGGATGGAGATTTATCTGTGCAAGTGAAGAGGAGACTTTACTACCTCCCCCACACTCACTGACTCAATTTATCAGTAATTTTACTTTATGGAAGATTTTCTGCAGTCCGACTTCCTATAAGAGAAGTAGTGGAGTTTTCCAACCCTCAGCTATTTCTACACTGCACAGACAGCACTGTAAAAAGGGTCTGATTTGAAAAGCACAGATCAGTGCCACTCAAGGGTCAGGTCAGGATAGCAACCTTTTCCTGGGGGTGACTTTTCCCTCACTAGTTATGGACCGAAGCTGCTCCCTTTGTTCTTCCCGTTACCTTGCAAATAGGGGCCGTTCTCCCAAAAGCGCTGCTTTGGAGTTTGCCTCCTATCTCTGGACTTTTGTATCTGGACCCAGTTCGTTGTTAATGTGTGAACTCCTTTGTACATTTATGAGACTCTGAAGGTATTTTAGAGTCCCTTTTTGGTGCGTGTAAGATTAAAAACTTTGAAAGCTTCTACAGAAAGCACTGAGAAATCTACAGATCCCTTAGGAAAGAGCTTCTTTCTGAATCACATCTGTCCAGTAAACACTTGTTCTCTTCTGCATTTTATTTTAAATTTATTATCTATTTGGCATTTTATTTTGGTGGTTAGAGCCCACATTTTTCACACAGCTGATGACTTCCTTGATTGGAGTTTATCAGGTATCATTTATGGTGGTCGTTTCTTAAATCAAATGCTCCAAAACCCAGGAAAAAAAAAAATAAAAAAATCCTATAGATAACTTGTTTAGCATTCTGGAAATAAAAGTTGAAAATATAATAGCTAAAATCTCTAGTATTAGATATTACTGCTTTTGTGCTAGTCTTGTAATAAAGAAAATTGACTTAAAATACTGCAGGCAAGATCATTGTTTCAGGAAAATTTAAAAGTGGGGGGATTTTTTCTCAGCGTTGCTGAGAAGATGGTCTGAATTGTTCTTTTTGTGCTAAGCGTGCACTTAGTGATTAGCCAGACATTCTCTGTCTTCCATTCTTTTGTCCGTGTCGTTTGGCTTCTTAGGGATTTTTCCATAGAATTTTGCATCAGCTTTTTGAAAAGCTTTTTAAAAACTTTCCTGTAGAGTTCAAAAAGTATTTCAGTATTTTTTTCCTGTGGGAGTGTAATGTTTTTGACTAACAAAGTTTCTGCCTGTCCTTGAATTGGAAAATGGGACAGGTCTCGTTTTGAAACGTTGTCTAATGTTTCTGATGCTGACATGGAGAGGTCTGCAATAACATCCAGGAGTTATTGGCTCTAGGTGTAGATGTGGCATTTGAATGTTTTTCTGCTGCTTCGGAGAAAATTTTCCTGGTTTAGTCAACACTGTTCCGTGAAAGTTCCACATAATTAATTAGAAAATACACTGCAGTTATAATTGCAAGAAGGATACTTTTCTGGAAACCCCCACGTTGTTTCTTTACACTTATTTTGGGAATTTGTAACATGCTGCGGAGCGCGTGTACCTGTAGATTCAAATAGCAGTTCAGCCACAGGCTGCATCGGAGAGCAACACCACACTTAAATACCAGGACAATAGTTCTATCTCCTCTCACTTGTTTATTCTTTTAAAGTCAGCAGTGGAGAAATAAAAACCCCAAAACTCTAACTAATAGGCATTTCCAGAAGTTCAGAGTTCAAAGGAGTATTTAATCTATTCATAATATGTTGTGGTGAGATCTGCTTAATTCTTGTATCCTCTACGCTGATCTTGGAAGAACAGACCCTTAATATGTTGCCATAGGAAACCTGGTTTACACCTATTTTTTTTTACATGAAGAAAAAATAGTTTTGGTTTTTTTTCCCCCTGCACTTTAAATCAACTCCCACTTGTTTTGTTCCCATCTACTTGTGACGTTAGTAAATGAATCTGAGAACAGCATTTTCTACTAATAATTACCGGCCCTTTTTGTTTGGAACTCCCCTTAAACTGGTGATGGGCCCCTTTTCCTTTCTTCTCATAACCGTGTATGTCATCTTTTACATGTTTCCATATTTTTTTCCCCTGGTTTTGATATATCTGAGTTATTTAAGTACTCTTTGAATTGCTTTATCCCATTTCTTCCTGTTGACATCTCTCCCTTTCTTTGTTAGGTTTTATCGCACAAAATCCCCGGTAAGTTTTCAACACCACCTTTTCCCCATCTCTCTGTTCGATCACAGGTGAAGAGCTTTATTATTTGGTCCACTCATGTGCTTGTGGGAATTTAAACTGATCCGTGGGGAATGCATGGTATCGTAGAGAGCTTCACAGATATTTCTACAGCCACACTATGAAACAGATGCTTAATAAGGAACCTATTTTTAGAATTGGAACGAAAATAAAAAGTAGTTGGGTTCCCCTGCTTAGAGACTTCAGTACTATCTTAAAATCTGGAAAAGGAAAAGATATCCTTAAATTTCAGAATTAATAGGTGGCAGGAAAGAGGACTGAGTTCATAGGTGTGGTGGCAGCGATACAGGAAAGCTCAGGGAAATGAGAGGAAATAAAAGCACTGATGGTGCAGAAATTTGAAGTAAGGGATAAAACATTCCTTGTTTTGGTCTCTCACCTGAAATTATGTTTTTCTTTGCTGCTTGACTGACATTTCTGTGGGAGGTATCTCTCTTGTGTTTCAGTAAGGCTATTCAAATTATTATTTTGCTCTTGTATTTTAATTCCATTTTTGCACAGTTTTCCTTTTTTTAATTACGCTGTGTTCCTTCTCATTAGCCCCGCAATCACCACTGGGTTAGACATGTTCATAAGTCAGGACACGATATTACATGCTGCGCTTTTTTCTGGTTTAGTTCATCACGTTCTGCTCATTGCCTCTGTTTCTGCCTCTTCTCATAATTGACGGCCCTTTCATATTTCTTGTGCTTGAAAATTGGTCCTTTGTGCTTGAGATGAAAATTCTCTTTTCTGTTCAGCTTCACCTCTGTATAGAGAGAGTAGGGCTTTGTAGCTTGGGCCAGTATGACGTGCTCTGCTTTCCGCCCGCGGTTCGCTTCAGTAGACCTGCTGCTTCCTAGTTGGCTCAATCTTGGTGGTGCTGTGAAATGCTAAGAGCTACATCAGTGGCCTCTATCTGCATATCCCTTCTTGCACCTCATATACTTGCTAATTATCTGCGTTATTGACAGACACACATCTTTTTCTAGAGTCTGTACAAAGTTTTACAATCTTTCTGCTGTCCCCCTGCCCCAGCCCTGGACCAACCGCTCTTCTCTTACGCCTGAGAGCAGGTACTCGTGCAGTATTTGCCCTAGAAGCAAAGAATATAGTTTTTCTAACTTCTGTGTACCTAAATCATTATTTCTTTGCTTAAAATCATAATGGGTCTATACTTACAGGGTGTTCTGTGTAAGCTGGCTATCAAAAGTAGCTCACGTGGCTTTTTCTTGTAGGCAAGAAGGAAAACAGTTTTCCTGCAGATTTGCAGTCCCTTAAATTAAGAAGCTGGCTGGACAAGCATTTTTCTGTGGCTGGCCAGATGAACGTGGCTGGTTTTTCTCCACCAGACAAACTTTTAAAAAGTTGATGGTACCTCTCCTCTCAACAGAGTATAAAAAAGTAGGGCCCTGCCCTCTGTTCTCAACCGTAAAACCACATTGGAGCCTGCTCTTCCTTTGAAGGAAGATCAAATTGACTGAAAGATCTTAGTAGTCCTTCTGTGCTGGGTGTTTTTATTAAAAGATTCTGGGTTCGCTTGGGAGTAAGGGTATCTGAAATGATATAAAAGACTTCTTGTAACTTCCTTTGCTGGGATCCACCACTTTTTTCTTGGCTTTCAGCAGCTTCCTGAGAGATGTCTGCTCCTGTGGCCAGACAGTGGTTTGAAAATTGGATTAACCTCTAAACTAGATATTTGGACCATGATTTTCTTTTGCAACAGCTGTGATCACCAGCAGAACTTTAATGAACATCCAGCAGGACATTAAAGGAAATAAGTACTGAAAATTATAATGATGGTTGCTCTTAGCTTTTCTGGAAGTGTTTGTTCTCTTCCCTGAGTTGGGAACTAAATATTCCAGCTCTACCACTTCTAACCTTAACTGAAATTACGATCAGAGCGCAGAGCTTGAGGCAAGCTGGTGCTAAGTTCTGCAGTGGGTACCCCGATTTCCTTCTTTTTACCTCCTTTAACTAAATTGTCATGCTGAATTTCAGAGTGCACCAAAGTTTCCTCGTCAGCATCAAGTTAATTTAAAAATATTTTAAAAATATGTCCAAATTAATATTGAGGTTTACGTTCCTTCTTTCCATTTCCTAGCGTAGTATGTAGTAAAAATCTCAAACTTTGGCTTTGCTTAGTGGTGTTTCAGAGGTGTAACACAAGGCTGCAGCTGGAAAGGCTGGAGACTTTGACACCTCGATGGCAGCAAGTGAACACACCAGTCAGCATTTTCAATAATTAGTGAATATTACGAATTTCTTAAGTATGTGTTTAAAAAAACCTGACTGAGGCTACTCTGGGATCAGTGCATCTTAAAATGACATCACTCAATTAGAAGCGTGGCTTTGGGCACCAGTTTTTAACACATACCCGACTTTGTTCCTGATCCATGAAATATAAGCAGCGGAAATAGTTACTTCTGAGGTAAACTGTCATTGGAAGGCTTCACATTATTTGATATTCTAATCAGATTCATCTTTATTTTAAAAAGTTGATGGTACAGGCTACGAGCAGGCTCCAAAACACTTGTTTGGTTCATGTTTGGAGGACTTGACTGGGAACGTTTTAAAGAGAAAGCTTCTGCTTTTCGGGGGTATTTTTTGTTTTGTTTATACAAAAGAAGCCCTTGTTACCCAGCACACTGATCCTGTACCCAGATATAAAGCTGCAAATCTCTGGAACCGCAGGCTAAAGATTGACAAAAGCACTGAATTTCTCATCTTTCAAGTTCACTTTTCTTTTCACCTCTGCCTGCCAGTTGTTCTATTCCTGGACACGGCCGTACTCTCCTCTTTTCTCTGTGGCATTCTCTGGTAATTGCCATGTGCTGCATTTGAGAGTAGTCTTGTTGGATGGCTTAAGACAGTAAAATACTCCTTAGAGGCAGTGCAAGCTCGTTCAGATCCAGAGACTGGAAAGGAAGGTGCCAGAAAACAAGCAATAGAAAACTGTGGCTCAGTTTTGTTTTTTTTTAATTTTGAGGGAGTGGGGTTTTTTGGCTCCTCTTGGCTGTTAACGTTCTGAAGCACGAGAATTTTTCTTACAGTCGCTGTTCGTCTTTTAATGTTTCTTGTACATTTATTTTTAATATCATTAAATGTAATTACCATGGTAAATAAATACTTTCTGTCAATGAAAAGCAAGTGTGTTGCTGCTTTCAAAGTAGACTGGCTAATTTTTGAACTGAAAACATCATGGAGTCCCAGCTACTTTACAGATAATGTAACTAGCAAAAAAAAATTAAAAAGGATGTTGTTCTACAATTTGCGATAAAAAAACCCGCAACTTTTTAGTTCTCTGATGAATATCTGCAAAGGAATTATAATATGTCATGAGAATTTTAATCGATAACTGTGCCTAAGGGCAAAGGAGAATCCAGTCTGCTTTTCATAAATAATTCACCTGTGGTGAAAACCTGCCTTTGGCCTTGAATTCAGCTGCCCTTACTGCTAAGTACTGGCATAGATATCTTGAATTAGGTGGTGCTGGACAGTTTTAAGGTGCTGCATCTTCCCCCTGCACACTTTCTGCCCTATTTTTTTCCATCATTTCTCTTGAGCTAGCTCTCGGCTTCCTGATGGCTTTCTATTTGAGATTAATAATGACTTTTTAATTAGAAATAATGCCTACTCAATTGCACTGAGCGTTATGCTGCAGTTTAAAGGAAAGGTGAACTCTGACAGAGATGCAGTTCCCGTTATACGTAGGGTTTTTTAGATAAGCGTATAAAAGTGGTAGTAAGTTAGAAATTCTGGACACTGATTAAGCAAAAATAGTGAAAATTCTGTACTACTTTTACATACTAAAATAACTTTCTGTTGATAATTATCTGCAGTCAATCTAGATATGACTTAACTATGTCTTATGATTAGAAATTGTGAAACAGTCGTACTTAGTTGATTTTTCAGATAGCTGTCACTTGTGAGAGTGTTGAACAACTCTGTGCGTGGTACAGAGCTGATCCCATTACTGTGTTCTCGCACAACCTGCTGTCAAACTTTTTTTCTGTGTATGTTTTACAACATATCCAGAAAAGAACCTGCTTGGGTGATAGTAGTGATAATGCTCAAAAAATAAACTCAGGAGTTAAAAAAAAGTAAGTATGTCTAAAAGGAAAGGTATCTGTGTAGTATTTGTAGACTGTAGCATGAACATACTTGATTAAAACAAAAAAAAGACATGACACCACAAATCTAAACCAGTAGACGTTTTCTGTTGTGTAATTTTTGTTTCTGTTCAAAGCAATGATTTCAGCTTTGGAAGTTGCTCAGCATTCTGCCTTCAATTCCCTGAAGAATTTAAACATTGACTTTAAGCTTAACATGTGAGTAGTCCCATTAGTTAAAGACTGAAGCCCGTATGACCCGGTTCTTACATACACAGGGACCTGCCTGGATTTCCTCCCCTCACTGTAAATCCTTACAGAAGACACAGTCTTTGAATTCCAACAAGATGTAAAGAATTCAGATTGCTACATGCCATTACTAATCATTATGTGTACGATAAAAAGGATTTTTCGATGGTTCTTTGCAACGTGTTTGCCGTTACACAAGGTGTGCAAGCACACAACTAACATTAAGTTCAAACATTTTTTTTTTTTGCTAGTATTTTAGGATTTTGTAGAATTCTAACTACTCTAACTACTAACTTCTGTCAGGACTAGCACATACAAACTGATGGGAATACCTTTTGGAAGCTGATTACCTGTTCTAGAGAGCCTTGGGAAAACTCATTTGCTTACCCACACCAGTTTCCTTAGTCTTTACTGATTATTATTTTTCCTTTAACCTTCTGATTTCACAGGCGATATAAAACCAAACTGACCTGCTACAAGAACTTTTGCCTGAGAAGAAAACTTAGTATGATCATAGAACTATAAAAGTGAAAAAGGGATTTGTAAAAAAGGCTTAATTATTTCTTCTGCTGCTGGTTTAGAGGAATATTGATGATCTCAGAGACATTCCCTGTAGATAGATTAAAACTGTGGTAGTCTCTCTAGATACCATTTTAATAAGAGAGCTGCAGAAAGACTGCGAACAAATAAAGGAAAACAAAATTCTAGTCCGTGGGACAGAGGTCTGAAAGTACGGTGGGAGGTATTGTTCTTAATCCCCAGGAGACTGAAAGGAGCTTTTCCCTTAATTTCTTATTCACCAGCCTCCCACATCATGCTAAAAAGAACCAGCGTGCTGTGGATATGTAGATGGAGGGTTTCACTGGTGTTCATTCTTGGAGTGGTGGAGAGGAAGTGAAAGAGCAGCTTTCAGGAGAAGTGTAGCAAAGAACAGTAAATTACTGGAATTAAACCACGTTCTTACCCTCGTTGCTAACCTCAGCAGTCTTGTCAAAACTGTACTTAGGCTCTTGTAAATAAGAGAGATTCAGTTCATAAGTAAGCTTGACAGAAATGCAAGG
This sequence comes from Baryphthengus martii, assembly GCA_013396935.1. Taxonomy (NCBI): domain Eukaryota; kingdom Metazoa; phylum Chordata; class Aves; order Coraciiformes; family Momotidae; genus Baryphthengus; species Baryphthengus martii. The sequence goes on along the minus strand of VWZK01003721.1, from coordinate 532,946 downwards.
AGTTGCTAAGGGAATGGCTAACATCAGATAACATTTTAAAAGCCTTCCATAAAAATGGAATGGGCAGAATGATCCAAATGGCCTAGTAGGCTGGAAGCAACTAACAAAGTCGAAGGGAATTATGTAGAAAACTTAGAGCATCTTTCTGCTAAGATGGTGGTTTTCCATTATCTTTGACTTGCAGGTCTCTTGGGTTGTGTTTTTTTGTGTGGTGTTTTGTTTTTTTTTTTTGATTGGTCTGTTTTGGTTTAGTTTGTGTTTTTTTGTTTGGTTTGTTTTTTGTGCTGTGTGTTTTGATTGTGTGGGGTTTTTTCATTTTTTTGCTTGTGTGTGTGTTGGCTGTTGTTGTTATTGATTTTTCTTCTACTTCCCCTTTTTGGTGGTGGAGAACTTTAGTTTGATAGTAAGACCTGATGTCTGTCTTCCTTGGAAGTAGTCCCCTACAAAGGCCCTGCTCTTCTGAGAGGTGCTCTGTGATTTTGGGGATGCGGACGACAGGAAGGTGAGCGTTCCTGTAGGGATGAAAAGGCTTCAAGTCTGACCAATTCAGGTGGAGAATACATGGCTCTGTTCATTCCCCATTTGAAACAGGATAAGAGAACCATGTGTCTTTAAAAAAAAATTACCAACAAAATAGAATTTTCTTTAAATGAGAAGCAGTCAGTATTGTTGCAGTTCAATGATTACGTTCATTCTTTAAAATACATATAGTCCATTTTCTTTGGAACGTGGATGTTAAGTACAAGAAAAAATTCCTTAAGAGTGTCATCTCAATATATGTATATACATCCAAATAATTGCTCAGAAGGATCTAGAAATGCTAAAATGTTATCTGTAAAATCCTTTTTTCCAATTTATGTGCCTTCAGAATGGGGCTCGTTCCTCGGGGAAAGGATAGAATAAAAAATAGATTAGCTACAGCAATAAACCTAATATATCTATAATTAATAGTTTATACACCGTTGCATTAGAAAATATATAGATATGCTATAGAGTAGTAAAAAGGCAAGTAATGTATTTTTTTAAACCATATATTAAATTCACTAAGTCATAGATGCAGAAATAGAGGCGAGGTTGGGAATTGAGTCCCTTAATTTATGTGTACTTTTCCATATTTGTGACATGCTGGATTTGATCAAACCCTATTCCACATAATCTTATTATAGCTTGTTATGCCTTTCAGCAGCCAGCATTTTTATTCAGTGTCTTTTAAAGAGCAACCCTTCAAGTAAGCTGACTAGAAGTATTAACAGCAGGATTTTAATTGATGGGGTTGCGACTGCGATCACTCAGTTCAAAAATTTATTATGCGTATGAAAAGCATTGTTAGATAAATACTTTTGTTTCTGAACTTCAGAAGGAATCTATGTATTCTTGGGGTTTTTTTCTGCAATTTTTTTAAAAGGTTGGAAAAAAAATGGTAGTAAAACTGATGAACTTTAGTGTATTGTTTTATGTGCAGGCATTAACTCGAGATTTTAAGAGTTCAGTTTATCAAAAATCTTTACCTCCAGCCTTTAATTTGAGTCTGTTTATAGCCCTGCCATTGCCATGACTTCGAACCAGTTCCCACATTTCCAATCATTTATCCGTCCAGCGTTCCTCCAGGATAGGGAAATGATAGAACATCTGTGCCTTTTACAGACCAGGGGCTCAGGGGCCAGAAAAGGTGCAAGGGTTGTTCAGAGGAATTCCCATCCTGGCTCTCCCAGGTCTCAGAGACATTTGGGACTGCTGGAGTTACTCAGCAGAAGCTCTCTAGAGTCAGCAAAGAAGAAATGTAAGCTACAGAGATTTGCATGAATTCTGTTTTTCTGAGCGTGGTGCTTGGTGACAGGGGTTGAACTCAGGGTGGGTGTCGAAAGAATAGCCAAATTCAGGCCTTGCACACCATGAGCCATCGTCCAGAGGTGATCTTTCACCAGTATAACTCATTTCCAGATGCTGTCTCACTGACCCAAGTAGTCCTTTGTCTCTCAGAGCTCTTCCATTGCTAATTGTCTTTATTTCAGGAGCAACAAGGCCAATGTAGTTCCAGTCCGTGCGGACAGGAGTTTTTATAGTTTTGCTGGGTTTTGTTTTTCAGTCAGTTATTGACTTTAATGGAATGTTTCTCTGTAAGGACCTATTGTTGCCCTTGAATTCAAATCCCATGTCTTTCCCTGGGGGCTGCAGGATAGGAAGCACCTAGAGAATATCATCTGCTGAAAATCTGCAAGCATGAGCTGCCTTCCTCTATGGAAAAGCCATATCTCTTTTACTACTGGCCAAATCGTTCCTCCCGAAGAAACACTCAGAGGAAAGGTTTGCTCAGCGTTCACCTTCAAGTTTTAGTTGAGAGAGATTTAGTCAGAGCAAATCCAGACAGACAGTGCCTTTCATTTCTTTCTGCATCAGAAAAGCCAGAAGGGAAGCAATATATCTCCAAGTGCCCCGTGGTTGGTAGGACGGAGCACCAGAGCGGGCCCTTGGGAGCACATTTATAGGCTTTGCAACTTGAGGATCCTGAGAGCCCGTACATTCCAAGACAGTTCTGCCCGCTCTGGCTGCGGGAGGAGAGCTTGGTTCCTTCATCCCTATTGTCAATCAATCCTTAAAATTGTTTCCCATGTGCTTACCAAACCTGTATTCATTTCTTCTTGGGTCAAGAGTCTCTTCCCTGTCTGTCCTCTCCTTTGGAGAGGAGGAAAGTTGCGCTCATTTGTTGGAGAGAGTGCTCTACCTGTTCATATTTTGCTTTGATTTTAAGATAGAAGTACATTGGTTAATTTAATTGGATTTTTCTGTGGCCTCAGGAGAATTTCAACAGAGAGTAATTTTTAATGTCTTGTCAAGTTGAGGCTTATATTAAGACAGCTTGTGCTGCTTGAAGTTTTGTGTTTCCACCATGAAGCAAAGCAGTACTTGGGGGAGCTGTCTGACTTTGATGGGAACCCTTTGTCTTTCATGGAACATGCTCCCACTCTTCCGTGGCATTTTCGAACTCCAGTGCCTTTGTGTTGCAGACAGCCATTTGTTTCTCACCCTGCTTTTTTCCTTTAGTTACTGCATGCTGCCTGATTTTCTGACGTTGACTATCACTGTTGGCTTTCCCTTGAAGTGAGCTAGCATGGAGAGAGTTTGGAGAAAGAAATGACTGCTCGTTACTTCTCTAAATCCCTGTAGTTTAGCTCAGAAACCTTATTTTGTTGTATAGCAGGAACAGGCATTTCTTCTTGATAGATTTCAGAACATCGGAGCAGCACCGATTCTCTGTCGAGGTCAATCAGTCCGTTTACAATGAAACATCAGGAGGGTTTTTCTCTTCCAACTCTTGAGCATTAACAAAAACCTGAATCTCTCTGACCTAATAAGAGGTTACATCTCATAAGGTTTCTTTTCATCGTATGCTAATTTAATTTTCAGATCCATAGTTTATTTTTTATTATTATTTATTTGCTGACAGGACAGCAAAAGGGTAGTACTAATAGGATAGGAACAAATATGTATTTGCCTTTCATTTCTACAATATTCCACAGTAAATGAAGAGTCATGATGTTGTTTTCCCTTACCACCTCCATACAAACTCTTCATCAGTGTTACGTTTAAAACATCCTGTAATAGTACGTGGGCCAAAACCTGCAGAAAAGTACCATTTTGAACAGAAACTTCTTAGAGAATTTTTATGTTGGTGAAGTGAGCTTGGTTTGAGGGTGTAATCCAAGGAGAAGATGCTCCCAGTGATTAGTGGGAAGGAACGCAACCTAAATAACTCAGAAGAGTTTTTATTTAGTTTGGTTTTATGTTACGTGACCTGTGCTCTGTGATGTTTTTCATTACATTACAATTCTAAGGTGAGCACCCTTTAATTTTTCAGTGTCTTTCCAGTGTCTGTCAGATCTCCAAATGAGCAATTTTTATCTTCTTAACAGGACACGGAGCCGACGTGAAATGTGTTGACTGGCACCCAACAAAGGGATTAGTTGTGTCGGGAAGTAAAGACAGCCAACAGCCCATCAAGTTCTGGGATCCAAAGACTGGCCAGAGCCTTGCCACGCTGTAAGTTCTTGCCCGTGGGCTTTGATTTGCTCAAATATAGGTTAACTTCATAATTTATTTTATTTTTATTTCCTTTCTTAGCTTTTTTGCCTCACATCTTTTCAATCATACACAGTTGCTTCAAATATCAAACTAGTCCCTCAGCTGTGCCAGAAAATCTAGAGGTTAGATGAAAGCAAGTCTATACTTGGGACTTTAATTGTGACTTTAGTGTTCCTTATTTAAATTTACTTTGTCCTTCTCCGTAGACCTCCTAGTCACACAGTTCTCATTTGGAAAACAGAATTGGGAGATGGAAACACAAACTAGATGTTTCATCTCACTTGAAAAATTTCTTATGCTGCAGTAGGAACGTGCGCAGGCAGCGAGTACTGTCTCAGTGGGCAGTGCCAGTTGCTCTGAAGTACAAAAGGTCTTTCCACAGAAGGCCAGAGTGTTCTGGTTTAGTGTCCTGAACTACTTTGTCATTGAGCTGAATATTTGGGGCTGGTAAATTCTCACATTTTTTATTTGTGTCTGAGGAATCGGTATCTGGACAAACTGTCTTTCTCTGCTTGCAGTCATGCTCATAAAAACACAGTGATGGAAGTGAAACTGAATCTGAACGGCAACTGGCTGCTAACGGCTTCTCGTGACCATCTCTGTAAGCTCTTTGACATTCGGAATCTGAAAGAAGAGCTTCAGGTCTTCAGGGGACACAAGAAGGAGGCCACGGGTCAGAATTTGTTATATGTGTTTTTATTAATCTGAATTAAAAATGAACAATTTCGAGATCTTGATTTCCATTTATTGGACATCCCGGCATTACGCTTTCTGATTGTGGCTCACTTGGTGTTTCAGCTGTGGCCTGGCATCCTGTTCATGAAGGGCTGTTTGCCAGTGGAGGATCTGATGGCTCTTTGCTCTTCTGGCATGTTGGGTATGTGACATTTTCATCAGCACGTTGGAAAGGTGTTGGTCAGATATGCAAGCTATTATACTGAACGTAAAGTATTCTTTTCACCTGTGAATCTGTATTTAACTTGTGTGTTTATGGTATAGTTTTCCTCTATACCCAAGGAAGTTTGTGAATATGCTTCATATAGGAAGAAGTTTTCCTTTGCAGATTGTATTTTGAAGGATACAATTGCTTGCACAGAAAAGAGTCTTTTGTTGAGAGCACGAGGGATGATTGACTACTTGTAGTTTCCTAGAGCTCATTCTGAGATGCTGTCATTATTTTATTCCTAAATATATAGTTAAAAACCCCTACATTACTAAATTCCCTATTAAGAGCAACTGGGAACGATCAATTAAAAATAAATGGGAAGGATTATGCTCCACCACTGGATCTGTTCAAGGCCAGGTTGGATTGGGGCCCTGTGCAGCCTGCTCTAGTGGGAGGTGTCCCCCCCATGGCAGGGGGTTGGAACTGGATGATCTTTAAGGTCCCTTCCAACCCAAACTGTTCTCCGATTCTATGATAATTCACCCAACAGAAAAATAAGAGTCTTAAATTTAACAAAATGAGGGATAGAGGAACAACTGAACTGAGTTTCTTACTGTATCTGTAGCAGATATTCACATGTGTGGTGATTGATTTATTTATTTATTGTTAATCAGGGTTGAGAAGGAGGTTGGTGGAATGGAAATGGCTCATGAAGGGATGATCTGGAGTCTGGCATGGCATCCCCTTGGACACATTCTCTGTTCGGGCTCAAATGATCACACCAGGTATTTTCAAGTATTTAATGAAAAGATCCAAGGCGATGTCTGTACATTTAGAGACTAGAAAGGTGTGCGGCATCAGCGAGCAAAGAGCAGATTGGGACGATTCCGATACACAACCAATGGTCAAAGCAGAGAGACAAAGTTATCTAAATGGATAGGCACTGAGGTTTTACATTAAAAGGTAGAGTCTAACCGCTTGTCCTTCATCTAAGGAAGCCTTAAAAAGTACTAGGATTTTGGGTTTGTGTGAGTTTCGACATCTCCTGAAGAAAAAAAAACAAAAGTTGTAGTTTCTTGCTGAAGAAAGATTCTTATCTCCACAGCACTTTTTCCCTGCAGATCTTCTGCTGGTCATGTCTGTCTTTTCACATGGCAAACACGTTTGGAGACGTACAGTTTGTGCTTTTGGGTTGAACGTGCTTTAAACATGGAGCATTTTATCAATGGAGTAATTTGTGTGTGTGGCTACGTGTGTTGATAAATTCAGTTGTGTATGAAGAATATATTTGAATTGAGCAAGAAGTATTTGGAACAGACTAGAAATATCTGTCTGTTCAGGGTCTGATGTTGATGCCTCTGTGTTGATACCCCTTACACTCTGAACTATCATCTGAATTGTAACTCTGTGATTCAGTGTGATAATTGTTGGGGGTTCATTTTTCAGTTTGAACCTCACACCTGATGTTCCAATCTGGTGCTGAACTTAATTTAGTAGGAGTTGTAATCCTCATGTAATGAAGACAGGACGCAAAAAGTTAACGAACCAATTAGATTGAAAGTGGTCGATGCTCTTGACCCTTTATTGAGATCGTGCAACTTCCTTTTGACAGCAAGTTTTGGACTAGAAATCGGCCTGGAGATAAAATGCGAGATCGTTACAACTTGAACCTGCTGCCTGGGATGTCAGAGGATGGTGTGGAATATGGTAAGGCAATTTCCCTCAATATAGAGGAGAGAGGGCTGGGGTCAGGAACAAGCCTAGGTCGTTACCTGACTTACAGTGCAGCTTCTGGCTGAGAAAATGAAACAGAATTAGAGCCCTGGTGACTCCCTAGGCAAAGATTATTTTTTTTACTGAGGATGATTTTACTCTCCACGTTATCAGCAATCACCATTCCAACCAGTTTTGTTTTTGTTTCCGCAGCTCCGGGAGGTAAGACCTGCTCTGTCAATCACAGGAAGGAGGTTTGGCTCTCCCTCTGGCAGTATCTTCAGTTTACTTTTATTCTTGAAAACTTCATGTGACTTCAGGGCTTCCCACAGTCCTGAACTACAGCAGGAAAATCTTTCAAATCATTGAATTTGACTAAAATCTTCAAACGTTACCCCCCTCGTAAGGACTTCTCTTGGTAATTTTAGGCTGCTGAGGTTTGCTCAGCTCTGTGGCATGCCTCACCAACCTGTCAACCTCTAGGGCTGCAGCTGTTTTTTCTGACTTCTGATTAGTTGCTCTTCTGTGTTTGGGAGTGTTCATTAAAATGCAGCTCTTGAATCCCACTTAAGTTTTAAAACATGCAGATTTGTTACAACAAAAATGGGAATGGATATGGGTGGTTATTTCCTTTTCTGAGCTTCTACCCAAAATGTAAATTTTCCTGAAAGGAAGCAGTTTCTGACCTTTTGGGGGGGGTGTATGTATGAATCTGACTTTACTGTCCTGTAATACATAGATGGAATTATAAAGTGACTCACCAGTTGTGAAATATCTAATGATACCGATGGGAAAAGCATGTGAGAATCCAAAGGTGTAGAATGATAATGTAAAGAACAATGTTCCAAATGTAAATAGTTACTGTTTTTCTCTAGATGATCTGGAACCCAACAGCCTGGCTGTTATTCCTGGGATGGGAATACCTGAACAATTGAAAATAGCCATGGAGCAAGAGCAGATGGGTAAGCAGCAGCTCTGGGGAAGCGTTTTCCTGAGCCAAGCAGACACTGTGTGACTCCTCTTTCATTCCTTTCATGTATTTTTGTAGCACAGATACTTTTTTCTAAAGTCCTGCATTGTGTGTTTTTTCCCATGTAAAGAAGGAAGAGTTGAAAACCTCTCGGTCTCTTTTCCTAAATAAGCTGCAAAGAATCATAGAATTGTCAGGGTTTGAAGGGACCTTGAAGATCATCTCTTTCCAACCCCCCTGCCATGGGCAGGGACACCTCCCACTAGATCAGGTTGCCCAGAGCCCCATCCAACCTGGCCCTAAAAACTTCCAGGGATGGGGCTTCCCCCACCTCTCTGGGCAACCTGCTCCAGGGTCTCACCACCCTCATGGGGAAGAACTTCTTCCTAAGAGAGTAGCAGGATTCCTTTGTAAACCTGAACTGCTCTGTTTGTCTCCCTGGTGCTAAAGGGAAGGATGAGTCCAACGACATAGAAATGACCATCCCAGGACTGGATTGGGGAATGGAGGAAGTAATGCAAAAGGACCAAAAGAAGGTGCCGCAGAAAAAAGTGCCCTATGCAAAACCGATACCAGCGCAGTTTCAGCAGGTAAGTACCTGATACACACTGACCAGGAGAACAACTGGATGTTTTCCCAACTTCAAAAAGTGTGTGGCTGTGGAAATGGTTTGGATTTCCAGTATCAGCTCTTTTCTATCAACACCCAGCGCAAAATTAACAACACGGTGGTTAGTTTAATTCCTGTCTAAGCGTAAAATAGTTGGTTAAATCCCTTGTATCGGTACTCGGAATACAGGAAGTTATAAGATATGGAAGTTTTTACTCAGCATTGTTTATATCTTCTCAATATCCCTCCTACACAGTGTTCCAGCTCATCCTTTCCCAGCGCTGCAATATCTTGCATACATCTTGTTGCACAGAACTCAGCTTGTGTTTACTGCCCTTTGTAGGCATGGATGCAGAATAAAGTTCCTTTGCCTCCCCCACCGGAGCCATTGAACGATAGGAAGGAAGATATTAAGCTGGAGGAGAAAAAGAAGACCCAGGCAGAGATTGAACAGGAAATGGCAGCGCTTCAGTACACAAACCCACAGCTCTTGGAGGTTTGTATGCAAAGACGTTCAAATCAGCGCGTTCTAGTGCTCTGCGTGATAGATTTGGACCTCGATGCTAAAACGAGGAGCTTGCTTTTGCAATACTGTTTTCACCTTTTTCCAAAAAACATCCAATTGAACAGAACATTGGGCTTAATGTATAATGCTGTGGAACCTTCCGTGAGGCCCTCACCTTTCCGTTAACTACTGCTGAGCTATCAATCTTTTAGTGATGTTTCTGTTAATTAAGAGAAAAGCAGTAAATCTTTTTAAACTCCTGAGAAACGAGGTGATTGTTTCTGGTTTTTGGGTGTTACAGAAACTTCTGTGCTTAGTTGATTTTTCTGGGTCTCTCTTTGTTGTGTTTTTTTCTTGGATAGCAATTGAAGATTGAGAGGCTTGCACAAAAGCAAGCTGAGCAAGTGCAGCCGCCGCCTCCGGGAGGCTCTCTTCACGGACCCCAGCCTTTTCCAGGACAAGGCCCAATGTCACAGATGCCTCAAGGATTTCAGCAGCCCCTCCCACCTCAGCAGATGCCAATGAATATGCCTCAGATGGGACCTCCTGGTCCACAAGGACAGTTCAGACCTCCAGGACCCCAAGGACAAATGGGACCTCAAGGCCCATTACACCAAGGAACTGCAGGTCCACAAGGATTCATGGGACCACAAGGACCTCCCGGCCCCCAAGGGCCTCCACAAGGAATGCCACGGCCTCAGGACTTACATGGACATCAAGGAATGCAAAGACATCCTGGCCCTCATGGGCCAATGGGGCCTCCAGGTCCACAGGGTAATGCCGGCCCACAAGGCCACTTAGGACCACAGGGTCTGCCTGGGTCTCAGACTCACTTGGGACCGCAGGGTCCGCCTGGCCCACAAGGTCACTTGGGTCCTCAGGGCCCCCCTGGTGGTCAAGGAATGCAAGGGCCACCTGGTCCCCGAGGAATGCAAGGACCTCTTCCTCACGGCATGCAAGGAGCTCCAGGATCTCAAGGGATGCAGGGCCCTATATCTCAAGGGCCTTTGATGGGACTTAATCCCAGAGGGATGCAGGGTCCACCAGGACCCAGAGATAACCAGGGACCTAGTCCTCAAGGGATGATGATGGGTCATCCTCAAGAAATGAGAGGTCCTCATATGCAAGGTGGTTTACTCGGACACGGTCCCCAGGAGATGAGGGGCCTCCAGGGACCTCCGCCTCAAGGTACAATGTTAGGACCGCCGCAAGAGTTGCGTGGGCCGCCGGGTCCGCAAGGCCAGCAGGGACCTCCGCAAGGCTCTTTAGTAGGGCCTCAAGGAAACATGCAAGGACCTCAGGGACAACCGAACCCTTCGAGGGGGCCGCACCCCTCCCAGGGCCCTCTGCCTTTCCAGCAGCAGAAGACGCCTCTGTTGGGTGATGGGCCTCGTCCTCCGTTTAATCAGGTACGTGCCAGTCTGCGTAACGAGAGGAGCGTTCGTGTAGGAGTGGTAGCGGCGCGCCGTAGAAATGCCAGGCAAGAGCTGAGAGGCTGGGAGTTTGATAAACTCGCGAGGCTGAGGCCTCAGGAAAACTGAAATGATAATGAAAAAAGTTCTGTGGTTTGGAACCAGCAGGAGGTAACTGTAGGAAAGGGATTGTTGGAAACAACGGTACAGAAATCAGTCTGCTGTGAAAATACATCACCTTAGGAGAAACTCCAGTTTGAATTTAAAGACATCGAACTGTCTTAAAAGAGAATATCCTGGGAAGTAGGTAAGCATGAGTTAGGAACAAATTCTTTCCCGCGAGGGTAATGAAATGCTGGAACAGGCTGCCCAGGGAGGGAGTTGAGGCCCCATCCCTGGGGATATTCCAGGTGAGGCTGGACAAGGCTCTGAGCAACCTGCTCTAGTTGAGGATGTCCCTGCTCCCTGCAGGGGGGTTGGACTAGACCTTCAGAGGTCCCTTCCAACCCAAACCATTCAATGATTCTGTGATGAATAAATGTTGAATTTAAGTAAACTGAACATAAGAAAACTCCTGTGTATTAGTTAAGGCAAGTTACTGCCGACTCTCAGTTAATTGGAACGATGGGACGAATTGACCGTAGGTGCTGCTGCCACTCCTGGGATCAGCTTAGGTCTGGTTGAACTTGTCAGTTGAAACCAAGCACACGGGAGCACAGCTACCCTGCTTCCTACCTTTGATAGGAATCCTTTAGCCACCTTTGTGCTTTCTGGAGCACCGGCGAAGAGATGGGCGCTCCACACCCGCCGTGAAGGCGTCACCGCGCTGTTTGCCGAGAAGCATGAGGAGGAGCACGGCCGTCAGGCAGCTCTGTGGAGGACTAGCCCAGGGCTAGGAGGAGGAGTGCTGGGCAGGGCCTGGGTGTGTGCTGACCTCTGTGCCGAGATGTCTGTGTGCCGTGCGGCCCTGGTGCTCAGCTCCGGGCGGGTTCAGCAGCTCAGCGATACACTTGTGCGGAGCTGACCTAGAGCGCTGGAGAGCATCACTTCTAGGTGGAATCATAGAGCCCCAGCTTGGAAGGGACCTCGAGGATCATCTGGTCAACTTTTTAAGTAAAAAAAANATGCCACCCAGCGTTCTGCTGGCCCTCCTTGCCGCTGCCGGGCACTGCTCACTCATGGTGAGCTGCTGTCCACCAAGACCCCCAGGTCCCTCTCCCTAGGGCTGCTCTCCAGCCAGGTGGATCCCAATCTGAGCCGCACCAATTAGTCCTGCAGGAGTCCAGGCAGGTTTTGATCAAGTCTGGTTCAGTACCAGGTGCAACCTGCTCTGTCCTCTTCAGCATCTTTTGTAAAGAGCTTGTTCCATCATCTCATCTGCCACAGACAATGCAGGGATTTCTGTAGGAGTTAACTCTTACGGGTTCTTATTTGTACGGCATGGATTCCGAACTTTAAAATTTCTCTTTAAGGCGAATTTTGAAGGGGATGTTTGGAAACAAATTCTAATTACTCAATTTAAAAAAACCCAAACATGTAGGGTTTTTTAAACAGAATTAACTCTTTCAGACTCGCACTCGCTAGTTTCTAGTTCAGGCATTACACAGGTACGTGCAACATGCACGTGGTCCTGTCCCAACCACAAGGAGTGACGCGCTGGAATGAGTTTAGCTCACTGATTCCTTTTCAGATTGAGGCAAACCTACAAAATGTGGGTTTATTTGAATACATTTTTCCTTAAAAATCAGCAATAATTCCCTCCGTAAGTCTGTTAATGTGACACTGTTGCTGCCATTTCAAAATCATCAAAGTGAAGCAGACCAAGAGCTGCTTCCACGACTCCCTTAAACTAGCAGAGTGGGTTTCCCTGCTGTCCCAGGGAGACTGACTTTTCGGCTTTGAGACTAATTACCAGGCTTTTGTGGGCATAAAAGTTTGTGATGTTTACATCTGTATGTCAGGCTGTCCATGTTTTGCCCTGCAGCGAACACTCTGGTCAGTAAGTTGCTTTGGACAGGTGGCAGGTGATTTTTCAATCCATCCTGCACAATTCCTTCTGCAGCTTTAGTGTGGTGATGTCTTCTAAAAATGAACAGATTTAAAAATTCATTAGGTCACGGTTTTTGTTCGTTTGCTTCTTTGTGATAGGAATACAGGAGTGTGAATAGTGTGAAATTCCCTGCCTATGGCAGGGGGGTTGGAACTCGATGACCTTCAAGGTCCCTTCCAACCCTGACAATCCTATGATTCTAATATAATAGTTATTTTGGATTTTAAAAGACCTTATCTGTGATTATTTTTTTTAAATAGGCTTTAGCTTGGGTTTTTTTTGTTCTGAATTTGACATTTATCTTTTGTAAACTTGTACAAATCCCTCTCTTACTCCTGAGACGGAGGGTATGAATATGTATTTGCTTTATCCAGGGCTTGTGATGTTAATACTGAACATTTACGTGTGTTTGTAAAGGTGACTCTCCATCTAAGCTGCTGCTGTTACCCACCCCTGCTGTACCCTGGAGAGCAGAGGTTTCCTGCAGAGGGTGGGGCTGAGATGCCCATCTCTTCCTGAACAGCACATCTGCCTCCTTCTGCGAGCGGGAAACAGAATGGAGAGCTGCTTATGAAAAGGAACTTTTCTGAGATAGGCTTGTCAAAACCTGAGTGTGGAGATAGACGTGTTGATATTAAAATGCCGATGGTGATCCTGCTCTGGCAGGGGGGGTTGGACTCGATGATCTTTCGAGGTCCCTTCCAGCCCCTCCCATGATTGTGTGATCAATAGAACGTTCCCAAGTCAGCAGCAGTACTTCGGAGCTCTTTGGCTATTGCTGATTTCGATTTGATCTTCTCACGTCCCCCGTTAGAGAGAGGTGCTGAATTTCAGCTCGCTTGGTACAAATACTTCAGGCCGCATAGAGACAAACTTGAGGAGCTTGGGCAGTATTTTAGAAGAAACGCAGATTTTTTTTGAAGCGAATACAAAGATTTCTTTCCCCCTGCAGTGCCGAGTTCCACTGAGTGCAGGTGGCTCTCCTAAAATGGCTGTGCCGTTTGCAGGTGTAGGGCAGGAAACGTGGAGCTGTACGGGTTTGGTTTTCAGTTTTGAGCCCAGTCTGGGGCTTGGAAAGCATTTTGAAATGAAAAGCATGTGAAAATAGCATCATGGCTCTGCCTTCCTCTCTTGCCAAACCATTTGTTTGGAATAGGGGTTTTACTAAATGCTAAGGAAACTTATTTAGCGAATGCTAGAAACTGCTGCTCTGGCTTAAACAGCAGCAGCAAATAAAGAAGTCCAAAGAAGTTTATTATGAAGCATAGTTAAATATCTGAGAACTCGTGGAACTCCAGCAAGGTTTTGGTTCAGGAATGGCAGAATCCCTGCAATAGCTGCTTCTTTCCTAGTCAGGGGATTTGTCTGGACTGGACTCAAGTCAACGTTCAGTTACTAGCAAAGTAGTTTTTGTGACTTCTTTCTTTTTTTTTTTTTTTTTTTTTTTTTAATCGGCATTGGACCAGGCCTTTTATTTTGCTATTTTTCCAAAGTCCCTACAAAATTTCTCAATGCAAATGTAACGTTTGTAGTGTATATTTGTGTGTTTTTGTGATTATCACCTATATTGCAGTTGAATATAAATGTTTACAAGACATGATGGGGGAAAATACACAAATGCACCTATTGCTTCTCTGCAACCAGGAAAAAGAAAAAGGTAGTATTTCTCAAAAATAAATCTAGAGCATGAAAATTATTTAACTCTTTGATTCATGGAGAGATTACACAGTGACGGTGATGGACTACAGGTTTTAAAGTATTTACAAACTCCCTGCAGTCTGGGAGGGCTTTTTACAAGCCGAGTCTAAATCTTACAGTTTAGACACATCTAGGGAAAAAAAAAATATTATGTGTTTATGGTTTTCTGGTAAGGGTTTGGGGATATTTTTTTTGTGTGATGTCAACATGAAATGTTGCAGGGATCAGCTCTGTTCACGGTGATACATTTTTATTGCTGGATCTCATGACTATAGTATAAATTATGTACATGCTCCCTTTTGGTTCCAGTCAGGTACAAACCCCAGCTGATGACTTTTTGCCCGGCCTCTGCTGTTTAAAGGCAGAACTGGACGGTTCAACCACACAGTTTCCCAACCAATGTTATAGTGGGTCCAGTATAAATGTGGTTCCTGTAGAAATATTTCATGGGTCTGTGTCAGTAGCTGACTTTCTGAGTTTAAAAAGCATTGGTTTATCCTTTAAAATTTACACACACACAAAAAAAGAGAGAAAATAACAGAAGACTTATTTTTTTGGGGATCATATAACTGACACAAAGCTCTGCTCACTCTACTCTTTGTGCTTGAGCAAAGCAGGTGAGTGCAGCTTCTGCCTTTAGCCCTGTCATTGCTTCATAACCCATTAACAAGTTGTCTCTTGGTGCTCAGCCAAGTGTTCATCCTTTCATTTGATCTGGGAATGAGAATTAAGAAAAACAATCTCTGGCAGCAGGTTCAAAATGAAACTCCTATATTTCCATAGGAACAGTTTACAAAGGTTTCTAGAGGAGGTTTTCATGGCCCTGTTGTTGTCCTCCCTGTCCCAACAGTCTTGATCTTTTTGGGTTTGGTGGTTTGGTTTGGTTTTAGGGGTTTTTTTTGTTCATTTCCAAAGGAAATCTGTGGTCTATGGAGCTCTTTAACTGCATATTAATTAGTACTGGTATTTTTTAAACAAATAAACAGTTTCCTCATCGTCTCTAACAGACAGCTTGAATACGAGCATTATCATCTTTGGTTGTTACAGGTAAAATATTAGCCTTCGAAATGCTAAGTTTCCTACAAAAGTATGTGTTTCTCAGACAGTGCCTGAAAAGCATTTCTGATGGGAATGGCTGAAACCACTGGAAAATCAGCTGTTTCTGGTGTAAGACCTGTGCAGATGGAGTCTTTATGTAAATAAAATTGCTGTGCCCACTTAAAAATGCTTAAAAGCAAAAAAAGACTCCTGCATGGCAATTCACAGGGCTTTTATTACGCACTTACAGGACGGACAGAACGCGGGTCCTCCACCACTGATACCAGGACTGGGGCAGCAGGGAGGACAAGGTCGTCTTGGCCCTCACAACCAAGGACCTGGGCTTAATAAAGGTAATGAAATATATTGTCTGCTCTTCTGTGAACAATTCTCCTAAAAGCAGCTGTTCCAGTACAGTGCCTCTAGTCAGAACAGACTACAGCCGAGCACAGGGCTTTGGCTGAGAGAAAAGCTTCTGTAGACTCGAGCTGGGATATAAAATAAGAGTTCTGCCCCTCCCACCCACATTATTTCGTGTTAAATGTGTGTGGTATGTGGTATAGAACCGTGTGAGCTAGAGCATCCTAGAGTGTTTGTAGAAAACGTTACGGAAATCTGCTCTGATTTTTTTCCTTCAAGGTGACTCCCGTGGTCCACCAAACCATCACATGGGCCCTCTCTCAGACAGAAGGCACGACCAGAACAGTGGTGGTCCCGATCACGGGCCCGAGAGAGGGTTGTTTCGAGGTGGCCAGGAGTGGGGTGATGGTAGAGACAGCAGGGGCATGCCAGATAGACGAGGACCTCACCCCGATTTCCACGATGACTTTGATCGACCGGATGACTTCCGCGACGACTTCCATCCAGATAAGAGATTTGGCCATCGCTTACGGGAATTTGAGGGGAGAGGAGGCCCGCCGTTGCAAGATGAGAAATGGAGACGAGGTGGACCCGGGCCTCCCTTTCCTCCTGATCACAGGGAATTTGAAGGAGGGGGTTCAAACCGTGGGCCTCCTGGTGCGTGGGAAGGACGGAGACCTTCAGATGATAGATATCCACGGGATCCTGAGGATGCACGGTTCCGAGGAAGACGAGATGAGAGGTAAGAATAAATCTACTTATCTCTTTCTTTTTCTTTTTTTTTTTTTTTTCTGTTAAAGGGTAAATGGAGGGAACTCCTTCTTCCTGGTTTCCTTTTCATTAAGGAGTCTATCTGTTTCAGATTTATAAACTGGAAACCAATAAGGAAATGAAAACTCTAATATACCTGAGTATAGAGTCCATAAAAATCATTCAGTAATAGAAGAAAACTTGAAAAGTGGTCATTGTACACAGCAGCTTCCGTGTCTTTAAACAGTAAGTAAAGAGAAGGGAGGAAATTTGTAGAGAAGATCCAGTGACACAGGACGAAGATTTGAGACCGTTTTGATGAAAACTGAGAGGAAACTTGAAGGTTAAAGTGACAAACTTTTGAACACTAGAAGTGGATTTTGAGCCTTTGTCTCCAGTCACAAGCTGCAGTGTGACTGTAGAGACTGTAGAATGAGATGTACTATCTAAGGAGCAGGAACAGTGACCCTACTATCAAGCGTCAGGGGCAGAGCTACCGCATCTGTTGGACTGTCGAGACTATTTTCTCCTGGTTTTGCTCGTAGAAATTTTATTTCTCTTTCTGACTTATTTCTTAATGCCAAGCAAAGAACTCAAAAATCTAATTGACAGCAATGTCCACGTCATTGCTCACGATTTCCAAATAAATCACAAAGGGTTGAATTTGCTTCTAGTTACCAATGTAAATATGGATGAATTATGCAATTTCAGCAAGATTTAACTGTCATCAGAATTGCTCCAGATCGATGCTAGTTTAACCCAGTTGAATTTGGCCTCCAAGGTCTAAACCTCTCACTGACCACCAGCTCTATATGTGTAAGAACATGTACTCGTACAGTATATTGTGGTCTCCACATAATGTGAATTTTGTGTGTTTTAGTTGCCTTTTTAATCATTTTCTTACATTCCTTTTACTTTGCATCTATACAGCTCTTCTTTTAGCTGTTTTCTACCTAGCTCTGTAAAGATGTTCCTTCCTTTTGTGTGAAGAGTATGAAAAGAAATGAACAGTAACTAAAAGAAGGTAACAATGAAAGCCATTAAGAAAAGTATTAAATAGAATCCAAGCTGAATTGTCTGCCTTGTAGAATTCTGAGAGACACGGCAGACAACACTTTTAGAAGCTCGGTAGAGTTTTTCAAATCTTATATTGGAAATGCTGAGGGACTGGAAAACATTTTACGGTGATCCTGATTTTTAAAAAGATTTCAGGAAGGGAGTCCAAGAACCCTGTGGCTTGTAAATCTGAATTCTGGCCCGAGAACTGAGTCCCTTTGTCAGAGCACGAGTGTTTGTGCCGAGTTTGGTTCAAAAGGAACGGGCACAAGGGCTACAGGCGCCTTGCTGTGCTCGCAAACTTAATGAATTCCTTTGAATCAAGGTGAATTAGGTGCCATTTACTGCAGAACGTGAGAACCCCAAGCGCTCTTTTAGCCGACTTGGTTGGGAATTTAGCTTGTAACCGGTTTGATCGAGCATGAGAGGGAAAGTGTGTCTTTGTGTGTTTCTCTCCAATTTCCCGCCCTTTTCATCCCTGTCCTGTTCTTCCTCTACCTGTGCGTTATCAACACGATGCTCCTGCCGCGGAGCCCTGCCTCTCCCTGCCTGCCAATCTGCACAGTGTGTAGTTCTGTACAGTTAAGGTCCTAGGCCTCACGGAAGAGCGCCTGAGAGCAGTGAAACAGGAGCGGAGCCTTACGCGAGGCAGGGTTTTACGCGCCACCGATAGAAAAAGTGACAAAGGCTGTTCTCCGGGACGCAGCGTTAGGAGCTGTGGCTATGGCAGGCGTAGGTATGACAGACTGCAAAACTAAACCGCCTCCGTAACGTTGGCCGGAAACAAAAGGCAGGGCCCTATTCCCGCTAGCCTTAGGACCTGGCCTTGCAAATCTCGGCCGTTTGCGAGCTAAGCAGAATCGCACCACGTCAGTATTAAAATGGGAGGCCCTCTCAAGACCATCTGGAGGGCTGTGCTGTTTGAAGGCTTAAACGACATCGCTATGTGGTTATTTGAACCATTTGTACCTGAAACTGTTCGGTTTGTTTTCCCAAATTTATCCAGGTTTAATGTAAAATGGTTCATTGTCCATACACAGCACTCCCTCCACCCACTGTTGTACCTGTACAGGCACAGCAGCCTCCTCTCTGTACCGTGTTTGTTTTCTGGGAGGTGGAGACAGACCTATTGTTTTTAATTAAAAACAAAATGTAAAAGTTTAAAAATATTGTATTGTGTTATGACTACTGTTAAAATATTTAAATTTGTAATTAAAAGGTTAATGTTGTTAAAATTCTAAATAAAAGTATCTAAAGTTTTGCTTGTAATAGGATGCACTGTGTCGTTAATGAGCTGGGGAAGGGGACGATGTTGCACAAAAAGGCAACGCCACCCGAGTCTTAACGGTGGTCGTGGCTTGGCCAGTGCGGAACTGGGAAGAGAGGGGAGGTGGGGGGGGGCACCAGCGTGAACGGGCACAGAGCGCTCCACGTCATCTGTGCCGCCACCGAGGGCCGGGCAGGAGCAGCGTGGGGTGGCACCGTCAGGAGTCCTGAGCCAGTGTGCCTGCACCACCTAAACATCTCGCCTGTGCTCGCACAGAAACTGGGCTGTAAACTGAGACGAGGGTCACGGCCGGTGCCGGGCGCGCTCTGGAGCTGCGGCAGCGTCCAGGACCTGCGCTTTTAGGAGCGCTCCGAGTGTGTAAACCGGTCACGTAACAAAGCCAAACCACTGGTGTTCAGGCAGCCGCCTACAGGCTCACCTGAAACGGCACCGACGGTTCATTAAGAACCATTCTTCTCTCTGAAGATCTCTGTTCAAACCCCAGTGTGATACTGGAAGAGCTATACTCAGTTAAGATGAGACGCAGAACCCAATCCTACCAAATTCCCGAAGATGCCGTGGTACTCACTAGAAGGAAATTGCCAATTTTGGTGTCATAACCACATTTTGCAAAACAAAGCCCGTTCCTGCAGTTGGATAAAGTGCTCTTCGGGTCGTAGAATGCCACTGCGCAATCCTCATCCCTACGGAGCCGAGCGCAGTCTAGATTCAGTTGCTAAAATTGTCAGCTTAGAAGAAAGGAGCGGAAAAAAGCACGGTCTAGCGTAAGAATCCCAACTCAATAGGAGAGAGCAGCTGGAATGTTTTGTTACAGCCATGACTCATTGCTTGTAGTTTCTCGGTTTATCACTAAAAGGACAGGGGAAAAGGGAAGGAGAACGTTAAGACCACCACAGTTAAGGGAAATTTGCTTATACTTTTCCTTACCTCGTATCTGTCATCACTCACTGTTTTTTTTCCCCCCTCCCTTTTCATTAAATGAATGCAGTATATTTGACAATCATTTTCATGTCTGAAAAAACCACAATGACCAGAAGGGGTTTATGAGGGAAAGCTGTGAAAATGAATACACAAAGTGCTCAAAGGCAGAAATGAGCACTTTCCCACCTCTAACCCCTATTCCAGAAACAGTATGTGCTACAGTATTAAGTAAAACAGTTCAGAAATGAGTTGATGATCGATCTAAATTCTGCCTTAAAACCACATTTGTACCATGTTCTTTGTTGTAGCTTCAGAAGAGGAGGACCCTCGAGACACGAGGGCCGGGGACCCAGGGGGAGAGATGGCTTTCCTGGCCCTGAAGATTTTGGGCCGGATGACACCTTTGACTCTCCAGATGAAAACTCAAGAGGAAGGGACCATGGTGTTCGGGGGCGAGGTCGTGGTGCTCTTAGAGGTGAGGGGAAACCTTCTTCGGCGCTGAAATGCAAGGACGTGGAAGCAAAAACATTTCTTGGGCGCATCTTTTTATCAATCCAATGTCTCTTCTCACTCCTGTCCCCTGCATCTCTTACTGCTCAGGAGGCCGGAAGGGTTTACTTCCTACTCCAGATGAAATGCCACGCTTTGAAGGAGGGCGGAAACCAGAATCCTGGGATGGAAACAGAGAACCAGGTAAAAACTTTGGTGACGTTTCTTGTAGAAGTCTATAGTCTTATCATCTGAAATATAACCACTTCAAATTGATTTTTTTTTTTTAATCATCTCTTTTTCCTGTGCCTCACGTGCTCACTACCAATCTATTAGCGCAAGAAAAGCAAAATGTAATTCTTCACAATTCCACGTTTTGGGAAAAGTGAGCTCTACAGAATTTAACCGTCTCACCGAACAAAAAAATCCTTGTGGCCTCAGAGTTTCAAATTTAAGTTGAATTCTTGTACAGCCCAGCGCTGCCTCTTGTTGTCACCCGTGGATGACCGAAGCAGATCTCGTGGGGGTTTTTGAGATGTACATTAATGCCAATAGCAATCGTTTTCTGGGACGGCATCTTCTCCATTGTTTGCAAAAATAATGTTTTCAGCTGCAAGGTCTGACAGCTTGTTGGCATTTGTGTTACTAATGGCAACTCCACCCGGGGCAAAACGGAGTTTTGGAATGTCATGGGAAAAATGAGCACAAATGGCACATCAATAAAAGAAGTCGTGATTGTCTCTAAAATTTATGAAAATATTTTATACTGAAAAGAACACTCTAGAGCTGTCACTTGTTCCTTCCCGTCATCTCTTTTGTTTGCCTGTTGGGATGGGGGAGGAAGCTTTATGAAATTTTAACTTAAAATTGTCTGCCAAATAGCGTGGAAATTATGTAAATTTATGTGACTGCCTCCAAAAATGAGGAATAACAATCAGGGGAACATGACTTATTATCCTGGTTTTACTTTCCGCGCTCAGGTCCTCGTCCAGACCACCCTCCTCATGATGGACATTCTCCAGCTAACAGAGAACGTTCTTCTTCTCTCCAAGGCATGGACATGGCCTCGCTGCCACCACGTAAACGTCCCTGGCATGATGGACCAGGGACCTCTGACCACAGAGAAATGGATGCTCCAGGTGGACCTCCAGAGGAGAGGAGCAAAGGTAAAGAGCCCGTTGTACTGAAAACCTTACGTAACACCAGCGCATTTTTCAACAGTAGGCTTACCCAGAATTCTTTGGCTGTTCAGAGGGGATCAAGATGAACTGGTAAATAGTTGATCTTACCAGCTGGGAAGCTGAAGAACGGTCTTATAGGAACAGTAAGAACTTATAGAAGTTCTTATAGTAAGAACTAAGGGATTTTCTGGGACATCCAATCCAAATCTTCTCTCCAGCATCATCTAGTCCTCTTTCTTTATTGCCCTGTTCAAAAGCAGTTAGTTTTTTGCTCCCCGTTACTCCAGTTGGAAAACTTCTCAAGTGCTTTTTCTTGAATTTTCAGAATAGCTGCTTGTTAATATTCATGTTTGTGCTGGCATCCTTTAATTCACGTCTCTTTCCTGTCCCAGCCTTCATTCTGTTGGACTTAACGAACCCTGACTTTAAAAACAGGAGTTCTTTATTTGTAAGAGTGTAACTGTGGCCATGATCAGACCAGAAGCCTGTTGAATTGTTCTCTCTGGGAAGTGGTTCTGTATCTTTGACTACCCTTATTGCTCTGTATAGACTGTTTTCAGTCTTAATTTATCCTTTTGTAAATTAAATGGGGTAACTGGAAATGGCACACACTATTTAAGAGGTGGTTTAACCATGGATTTCTACAGTTCACTTGGGTTTGCCCCGTTTTCTCCATTCTTTCCTCGTAGCTCCTGATGTCCTATTTCCCTCAACAGTCACACGGCACCGTCAGGCAGCTACCTGCTGGGACCCACACGCTGCATTCTTTTGGCATTAGATTGAGGTTCTGAGTCTATTACCGTGTTTGCCATTTCCACACTCATCCTGTTAGCCTTGCACCACTTCTTGATCCCTTTTCTTCTTATATAAATCTCAGGATTGTCATTGTCTTTTTCAAATTTCTGGGGTTTTATGTCCTCATATTGACTACCCGCCGTTAGGTAGCGATCAGTGACAGAGATCCTTCTTAGCTGCTTCCAAATGCTGAGCTGCCACCCTGTAGCTGTATTTTTGTTGGTAGAGCTCTACTCCACAGCTCGTCTTGGATGCCACTGAATTTCATTCCACTTCTTACTGTCGTCCTGAAGGTCATTTAGTTTTAACTGTGCGCCAGTCTGGAGGCTCTGCACGGGCTGTATTTCCAGTGCTGTATTAACAGCAGCTTCTACCAGTCGGTCACAGATGGTTTTCATAAAACTCTGCTGGTAAACTTCCTCTGCATTAGTCTTTTTCCTTTCAAAACTGTTATGTGGTGCTTCTCATTTAGCCAGAAGCTTATCAAATCTGTGCAGGTTCCTCCTCCAGCTTCAACAGTAATTTGGGATAAGTCTCTCAGATCCTTTATTGAAGTCAAAACAGTTGTTACCCACCGCACTTAATGTACCAAAGAAAGTTTAGAACAAAGCAGAAAGCCTGATGAACAAAACACAAACAATACTTTTTCATACATGGGTTTTGTCACCTCCAGTTGTATTTGTAAAGTCATTTGAAGATTTAAACTTCCTCAGTTATAAACTCTGTGGAACAATTTGCTCTCTACCTTCCGCAGAACCAAGCAGACGCAACAAAAAATCACTCTTGCTAAAGTGGAGTGAAAAATATCCGAACTTAGCTGTAGCCCATGTTCATCAACCACTGGTACCATTAGTTTTTCTCAAAGTACTGCCTGTTACGTTGAGGTAATGACTTTGGGGATTGATGCTGTTCATTTACACATCAGTACTAAAAGGATCTGCAGGAAGTCGAGCATCCTGCTGCTGGCAGTAAGAGCTCATGTAGTTTACATTCCTGGTTAGTAATGAATAAAATAGAGCATTTTCCCATTGTTTCTAGCAAAAAATGCAACGGAGCAGTAACGTTACTGATTGTCATCACCACCAACCTCCACTGATCCCTCAGTGCAATGTCTTTGTTTAGGGAAAAAAGTATTTTGCAAGAAAACCATAAACAGGTGGTGTTAAAGCAGACGAATCGGGTATGCCTGGCAGTGCTGAGGACACCACGACTGTCACCGTTCTAACTTCACGGAAGCGACTGCCGACTCTTAGCAGATATAATCTCTTTTAATTCTCAAGGAATTGCTTGATTGCTGTCCATCTTCTGGACTGTAATGGAGACACTAAATCTATGTAAGAAAAATGGTAGAGAGGAGGGAGGCATAAAATTCCAAGTCTCAGCTACTTGCTAAATCCGTGGTACGTCTGAGAAGAGATAACGTCAGTAACCGACTGTGTTTCGTTTTTAGGACGAGGAAATTCCGGACCCTCACAGAGAGCGCCAAAATCCGGGCGGTCTAGTTCTTTAGATGGAGACCATCACGACGGGTTCCACAGGGATGAAGCTTTTGGTGGAGGCCCTGCAGGAGGCAATAACCCTTCCCGAGGAGGAGGGAGGAGTGGAAGTAATTGGGGAAGAGGAAGTAACATGAACTCTGGTCAGTCACGACGAGGAGCGTCTAGAGGTGGCGGAAGAGGCCGATAGAAGAGGCTTTGACTGGGTCACACCCAGTCCTTGCTGGACAATATTTAAATAGACTGCTACTCTGGACTCATGACGTAACCCTGCACCACCACCAACCCAAACTCTTCCGTGGGATAACTGAATGTGCATTTGTTCCTAACAAGGGTCTTTTCCTGGATCAATCAACTGCTG
Source organism: Baryphthengus martii (assembly GCA_013396935.1). Lineage (NCBI taxonomy): Eukaryota > Metazoa > Chordata > Aves > Coraciiformes > Momotidae > Baryphthengus > Baryphthengus martii. The sequence goes on along the minus strand of VWZK01003721.1, from coordinate 509,288 downwards.
CTAGCTGCAATACGGGAGCAGTTGTTTTGTCCTCTCCACCCGTTTTTCTCACCTTCTTTTACCTACTTTATTTTGTGAAGAGCTGGAATTTTTTTTAAGTGTTGTGAGAGATGGAGCACCTCCACAGATTTCAGTTCACCTCCAAACAGAACCTTGTTTCTATATGTACAGTTTGTCAGAAGAGTTATGTTGTTTTTGTATGAATACAGAATGTAATTTGCGCAAAAATTAACAAAAAAAAAATCGACACGGTGTGCGATTCTTTACTCACCTATTACTATAAAGAGGGTTGTCTTTAGGCAAACTTGTGTATCAGATGGAGCAACAGAACTACCTCCTGAAATCTCAACCATTTAAAATACTCGTAGCTGATGCCTAGTTTTGGTTTATCATCTGTAGAGAGCTTTCATGTTCACCGTTAGCCGCAGCTGGCTACAGATGACAAGTGGTGCTGATGTTAAAATTCCAAAACCCAGGGAATCACCGCTGCTTGCTAGTCCTACCATCCTGAAAGAGAAAAACGTGGAACACCATTTAGAAAAAGAAGCTGTCAGAGACACAGTGTGAGTTATAACCCGGAGAGCGAGCAGAACGGACATGACGACCGATCTCGTCGTGCTGCGCTTCACCTGGGCGAGTCACGTGGTTTTGTTCAAAACAGCATCTGGTTCTAGAAGCTGAGGAGAAAGCTGAGCAGCTGGATTAATATGGGTGCCTATGTTTTACACGTGCTGTAGGATGCATTGCTTTAGAGGGGTGGTCAGTAGGGGCTGGTGCAGTCAAATGCTGAAGTGCGAACCTTGATAATCGATCGCTTTCATCTGAACACTTTTTTTTAAGTATCTTTTTCTTTAAGATGTTGTTTCCTAGTTTTACTAGGGGAGGGAAATGAGGAGGAGGGGGGGCTATTCCCATTTCCCACGTTTCATTAATAAAGCTGCTTACCAAGCATGAGTTTCTGTTCTCCCCATAAATCATTCACCTCAATCATCTCCAGTCCCCAGCTTATCAAAAGGCTCCTTTTAATACCTAAAGCCTCAATGAAAATTTTATCACGTAAGTACCTAACTAAAGCTGGCTCTCGGGAAGGTCCTACATTTAAAGTACAGGAGATCACGAAAAATATCAGTGCTGGGCTTCTCTCCCCCCTGCCTTGAATTTCACGTGACAATATTCAGGATAACGTGTCAGTGTAGTTCTGTAGCTGGCAAGGCTGTTGCTACCACGGCACGCTACACGGCAGCTCTTTAACTGACTTCTTGTACAGTGACGTTTCCCAAAGCCTGGCTTAAGTCCTGAAGTCTTGTCTGTCTTAGAGCAAGGCATAGATGTTTAACTGCCATTCTCCTGGTTCAGTCACAAGTCAGGGGATGATTTTTTTTTCTTAGTTTTCAATTTGTAGTGTATAAAATGGCTTTTGAAAATGATAGTCATTAACTCTGCTCGTTAGGCTAGAAAATCCTTGTCATGGGGCTCTAGAGAGAGAGAATGGCCTCAGAGGAATGAACTGAGAAACAGCTGAGATGCACCTGATAGGACAGATTCTCCTTTGAGGGGGAAAAAAAATTTAAAAAAAATTGCTTTTTACCTCTGAGGAAGGGCTTTGGTCACTTTTAGTGTGTGTCTGGGAGTTAGGATCTATCCTGAAGTTTTACTAATAAATACCAATGATTTAATGATTAGCAAAGGGGAAAGCTTGCCTTTTTTTTTTTTTTTTTTTAACAAGCCCTATGTATTTTCAAGAGGCTGAAAGTGACTTCTGTCTAATGGTTAGAATGTGATTTAGAGGAAGAGCTTTTTGTCCTTAATTAAACTACATTCCTCTACCAAAACAAGTTAAGAGTGCACCTAGTAACACTCAGCCTTCTTGAGCGAGACAAAAGGGGGTACACTTGGTTTTCCTCTGAGGGTTAACTCCTTAAACCACTATAGTACTTGGTGTTAAGTAATATCCTTCGTTAAGGGGCAGCTTTTTTAATTTACTACATTTCAAAATATTCCACAGTCATGGAATACGCACAAAAAGTCGTAAGAAAATTGGGTAACAGCTGGCTTTTCTATAAAATCTTAAAGGTGACAGCATAGCAGGAGAGGACAGAAGCAGCCTCCCAGTCCACGATACTGTGACTTATTGCTAGAAAATGGATTAAAATTTCTTCATGGGAATATACTTCTGTACTCCTCAGGTCAACTTCTTTTAGCAGTGCTGCACGTAGAATCCTTACGCTCTCCCTGCTAACTTACAGCTCCACCTTGGCTATGATTTGCTTCATTTGACGCTGCTGTTTGCAATAAAATTCACTTTCTACACTATAGCTTAGAAGTTCCAAAAATCAAAGAACTCATTTAATGCTATTCAGATAGCTCTGATCTACATTTTTAAGGGGAAAAAAAAAAAAGTGACCATGAGGGGAATGTCTATACTGACATTTGTTACAGAAATATTTTTATTAAAACAACCTCGTGTACATTTAAGTACCTCCATTTAACAATTACAGTTTAATCTGGAGCAAGTATTAGGTGAATACTAAACTCTAAGAAGTGATCGCAGATAAATATTGCAGTGTTTGGCTTTATTTTGTAGATGAGGCACGAATACTGAGAGAGGTGCTCACTGAGGCTCTGAGGAGCTTGGGGCTGCTAGTCCCATTTATCTCCAGCCCAAACTGAAGTCCCAAGCCCTCAGCAGGGACCGTCACCCTGAATTCAGCACCTTCCTAAGGTTGCTTAGTTTCTGCATCGAAACAGAGCTCTGCTGGCTGCAAGAGGCTCCAATGACTGGCAAACCTACGTCTGAAGGTCACGCTGTGACAAGTGAGGAATTCCTGCCCAAGCTGAGAGCTAAAAAAACCAAATTCATACAAAAATAAAAGCTCTAAGAGCTGAAGCTACCCTTTTAATGCCCACCTCTCTGTTACCTTACTGCAGCTGTAAGGCAGCAATACCTGCAAGGCCAAGGTTCTTAGCTAAGATTAGCACTTTTCACCCCCCCCATCGTCATGCAAGGTGACTACCCGCACAATTACGGGTAGTCTTTGTGACCCACAACTCCAGGAAAATCTGTTTCGCTTACTAGATGGCATTTTAAAGGTTTTTTTTTTTTTTCTTTAGAGAAGAACGCAGCTCAGTGGACACAGTATTCCCATTCACCACCACTGGTCTGACGGCCGATGACTGCGCTATACCCCAGCATGTGTTCAGTGCACAGGGGTAGGCACAAAAAGGAGTCAAGAGCAGTTACCTTTTTGAACGTTGACCCCCCCCCACTCGATCAGGTTTCACTAAATTGTCTCCACGGTTCAACCCCACGCACCTCAGCTGAAGATGCTTTCTTTTCACGGGCCGGGCAAGTCAATAATTACATTTCATCAGCTCCGTCATCTCACTCACGTTTTGCAGGAGGCTGCAGCAGCCACACGGTCCTAAACTGGAGGTAGGAAAGTGGGATGCTGGCAGCTCCCCCCCGGAGCCGGAGAGACTCCAGACCGTGGCTATCGAGCTGACTTTGCAATAAGGCAAAACCGCGTCGGGGGCCGGCTGGGCAGGAAGGCACCGACACCGTTACGCCTCAACACGGCAAAACGAGTTTCGAGAGTCACCGGTGCCGTCCCCGGGTACCAGCCGCTGCTCTTCTTGCTCAGGAGTCGGCGGAGAACAGCGAGCGGGATCGCGAAGAGAAGCGGCGTAACGCGGCGCCATCCTCAGCCCCGGCTCCCAGCGGTGTCTTCAGCGGCCGCCGCCAGAGTCTTTCAGTCCCTCTGTCGGAGCCCCGCCGGGCGGCGGCCGCTTCTCCCCCCGCGGTAGCGGTGACGGGCTCACAGCG
>VWZK01003721.1:405652-502709 GCA_013396935.1 Baryphthengus martii | reverse complement strand
AACTCCCGCCCCGCCGCCGGCAGCGCTGGCGGCTCCGGGCCGCGGCAGAGTCGGGGACTGGACGTGGTGGAAGAGCAGAGCAAGGGCTGCTCCGTCTGCCTTCTCTCCGTACCACGGGGGCACAGCTGAGGGCGGGGGGAAGACCAGCAGCAGAGCCGGGCAAGCTCAGCGGCCGGGCTCCCCGCCTGTTCCCGCCGTGGCCCGCACGGCGAGGCCCTGCTGTGCCGTCCCCCTGCCCGCACGTTCAGTCTTCTCTTCGGGCTGCCCTTAGAGTTACAAGTTCCAAGAGTCTGTTTGAATCTGGAGTTTCATTCTCCTCCCACGCTGCCTGACACCGGAGAGCTTGTGGAGTCACCTAGTTGACAGATGTAAAGGAGAAAAGCGGTGGGGGATGTATTTGCTGGCATCTCCTGAGGGTTTGGCACGAATGCTTTCGCGAGTCTGATCGCTCTGTTCTTCCACCTGTAAAATCGAAGCCAGACGTTATAAAGCAGTTTGTGAAAATAAACTTGGTTTTGTTGAATGTCTTGAAGATGAAAAGCATGAAGAAGCAATGTTAAAATTTGTAGGGTGCCTTTTTTTTGGATAGTCATCCTCCTGAATCTTGCTGTCATTTTTATAATCCTGAAGCGTTTTTCATTACTGGGAATACTGAAATGCGTCCTGAGTAGTTTGTGTATAAGTGTTAATTTTTCTTTTGCGTAGATTCTTGGTGTTTGGATTACGCAGCTTCTTATGATTATTTGATGTAGATCACCTTTGGTGGGTTGTTAGGTATGAGGACATGCTGACTGTAACTGTTTTATCCTCCTCTGTGATTTGGGTGAGTGTTATTTTTGCTCTCAGGGATGACAGATTGATGTCGATGGGTGGTTGGTTGTACGTGCTCAAAACACTTACGGTTTTTGCCTCTGGCTTTAAATGACTTTGTCTTTTCTGTGTTAATGGTCCCACTTTTGTTCTTCTGACATGTGAAATAGGTGTGTGTTTTACGAGTTTACATTGATTTCCTTATAACTGGAGGAAGACCTAAATGCTCACAGGTTGTACCCATACAAATCTGGAGAGAATTGCAGATGTACGAACTCAGCTGGTTTTATTTTGTATAGAACTGCGGTGTAGTACTCTTTAGAATGACATGTTTACCTCAGGTGAAATTACTCTGCGGAGAACAGTGATAAATGCCCATGGATGAGTAATCCTTGTTATCTTCTCTCCGGGCTTCCTCAGAAACCTGCCTGTTAAGGTACAGCACCGTATTCAGTGAGAAGCTCTTGGCATGAGGGTTGGTGGAGAGTTCCAGCAGAGATGAGACACTGCAGAGCAAAGTAATAGAGAATTTGTGTCTTCTTTTCCTCAGATGTTCTTCAGAGGGTTGCTGAAATGAGCAGGCTTTGGCTTTAGCTTTGGAAGAGTGAATGCCAGCAACATTTAATGTTTTCAGAAATATTTGTCCTGCAAAGTTTGTCGCCTATGAAAATTTCTAAATCTCTGTCTGCTTTTGTTCCCGGGACAGAATGATTAACTGTTCTGTCAGAGATGCTTATCTTAGCTGTAATTCAACTGGCTTGTCCCTCGGTAATAGTCTAATCCATTTAGGGTAGCAGTTTCCCAGCAAAACAGCGTCTGTGAAACATTGCACTGCTCAGCACCTTGGGTGCCCGATGCCATTTGACCGGCGCTGTGTTCGGTGTTGTTTTCGGGCTGAGACAGACTCCTAAGTCAGTAGAAAATTGAGAACGTACTTCCTTAGATCCACCTCCAGGTCGCCCTGCTGAACTGTGGCCAGCTGTTGGTTGGTGTTTGTTGTCTGGTAGTTCTTAAAAATCTGTCGACGTCACGTAATCAGATGTTCTCCAGCTTTTGAAATTCAGAGTTTTCGGAGTTCTGGAAGGACATGAACTGTCACAGCTGGAGCATCCCCACAATATTGATCAGGGGGAACCTTCCAGAGCCAGGAACATGACGTAAATGTGTCTCCAACCTTGAAGCTGTTGGCACAGGGAAGGGCTGACTTTGGTGTGTTCAGGTGTGTTAAAGGGAGGAAGACTGGAGAACGTGGAGTGCTGACATGTGGTTCTTTTTCACTTCACCTTTCTTGTCGAGCGGCAACACAGAGGGACTGTGATGACTGATGAGTAGTAATTAAGATAGATGAAAAATAATTCTGTTTTTGTTTTTTGAAGTGTACTGTCCCGTTGAGCTGCAAAGAGTGTCCTGAACTACGTCCTGAATTTAAACAGCTACAGTAATTTGATTTACCAATTTTTTTAGCATCAAAGAAAAATACAATTCCAGAAAATAAAGATGTGCACTTCTGTGTATTCGGAGTAGAAAATTACTGAAAATAGGTGACTCTTTAGCAAATGAAATTCAAATGTTACAGGTATCATGAGTTGCAATGTCACAATTGTGTTTTGTTAGAGAAAACTGATAGGGAGATGATTGGAATTTGCAGGTAGTAATTCTGACTGCCACATCTTGGCTGAGCTGTTTTATTTCTTTCTGTCTTGATTAAAGTGGCTGTTAATAGTCCTTAATTTCAACAGCAGTCTGTGCTTTAAAGGGATGCTGTTAACTTTAAAAAAAAAAAAAAGTTAATCAGCCTTTCTTTGAATATATCTATTCCAGCTAAGATCCAAAGATAATAGGACAGGAAGAAATTAAAGAGATTTATATATATGGACTTTATTAAGTTGTTTAACTGCATTTGGAAATAAGCTGCCTGTAAGAGATGTATTTAACCCATTAAAACTAGTGTGTTTCTAAGCAGCCTTTCAATATTGTGCAGTGTTGAGAAATGCAATTGATGTGACTTTGGGCACCTTTAGAAGTGTACTGTGGTGCTTCTTTACCAATAAATAAGTGAAGACTGCTTCTGTGATTTGTATTTGGTGGGTCTGGTTCTTTTCCTTCTGATTTTTGCCTTTTTGAGGATTGTTGGGGTTTAGGAGAGTACACGGGTTGTTGTTGGGGGGGGGATATTTTTTTTTTTTTGCTACTGTTTTTGTTGTTGGTTGTGATGAACTTATTCCTAAGAAAGAGGATCAGTGAATGACAGCGAACAAAACATTGCCCAGTGCTCAAAGTAGAAAATAAACCAGAATTGAAGATAATTTCCTTTAAGACTTCCCTGCTGTGGTGTCAATTAGAAAAGACAAAGGTGAGAAATACCTGTGCTGTTTCAGATTGCCTTTGGAAATTAATTTTACGCAAAGCCCAAGGAAAAAAAATCTTTCCAAAGTGCATGTTTCAGGACATGATTATTTTTGTAAGAAATGTTTGTTATCACTATACTCGGTCTAACTGTGATCTGGATACGCCTCTGTACTTCCTGCAGTCAACAAAAGAAGAACAGCTGCATTTACAGATACGCTTATTGATTGTTCCTAATCCAGTGGAGGTAAGAAATAAGAGTATATTATTTTTGATGAGGCTACTGTTTGACTAGATGCTTTTTAACTCAGTAGAAGGCTGCTGCTCTGCATGGGCTTTGTTTTATGAAGCAGTTGCAAGTCTAACGGTTTGAAGGAGGACGGGGTATAAAGGTTGATAATATTCAGAGGTTCTTGGCACTGGCTAGAAAGCACCTGCATCAAACTAAGAGATGTCTCATCTCTCTGAGTTATAAACAGCCATTTCTACTCTTCTGGGTTGAAAAATGTGGTTTTAATCTTAGTATCTTTCTGTCTCTCTCTGTGCTCTCGGAGGTTCGCCAGAGAAATTTTAACTTGTTGGAAGGTCCTTAGTTGCCTGTTCTGGAGGCACAGGGGTGCTTCTCTGAGGAGTACTGCTTGTTAATGCCTAAAAGAAGTCTGGCTGCTTTCTTCTCTCAGAAAGTAACCAGCTGTAAGACTTTGGCATCGACCCTGTCTCTTGGAAGCGATGTGTTAGGAGGGAAAGGCGAGCGTACCCACGCATTTCCACTCTTCGTGTGCGAGGCAGCAAGAGAGGAGTGAGTGAGCAAGCTGGTGTTGAGGGATGGGAAGGCAGGATGGTTATTAGTTTGATGGTTTTTTCCTTCGATCCCCTCATCTTCCCTTTTGAAGAAGAGCGATACTTTCCAGTGAAAGAGCGGTTATTGGAAAAGCAGTAAAATTTTGTCATACGAGTCAGAAGGGCGAAAGTTTAGGTGTTGGAGAGAGAAGGTTTTTAGCCAGATTTCTTAAGCTTAATGGAGCTGTGATTTAATACCTTGCTTTGTGCTACAAGTGAAAATCTGATTCAATATTACGTTTTTAAAGTGGTTTATTGCTTTAAAACTTAAAAGGTCAGGAAAGCCACCCAAGATGGAGCACATTTTTGTTCTTCTGTTCCATTTCCATCATAAAGTGGAAATGTCTAACGCACACATGCAATCTGAAAGAAATTATAGTGGCAGATTGCTGTCAGGGGTTAGGAGCCTGAAATTCCTAATTAAATGTGGGGTGTAAATGGTCAGTGTTGAGGTTACTGATTTCTGGTTTGGATAGTAGGATGTTCTTTATTTGTGCCTTTTCTGTTTTTCTTTAAAGGACAGAAGGGTTCTCTGCTGGTTAGTGCTCATTAAGTACTTACGAAGTCATCGCTTTTACTTCTCTCTCTCTTTTTTTTTTTTTCCTCTGTAGCTTGCCAGGCTGTAGTCATGGAATATATTTCACTCTCATGCTACAAAAATCTTATTTTTTTAATAATATACTAAAAGATAAATGTTAGTAATGACTCTTGAGATTCACGATGATGCCGATCAAATGACACTGACTCAGATGCTTCCATCCTCCTCGCTATTCTCTTTGTTCTCTTAAAAACTGGCTTCTATATTCTCAAATTATTACTCTTTCTACCCCCCTACGGAGTGCTGAGCCATTTGTGCTGTGTGGCTTTTTTTTGCAGGGGTGGGTGGAGGGTGGGGGAGGATAGTCCTGTTAGAAGGCCCTGTTCAGTTCCCAGCAGAGAGCTCTGGAGGCTGGAATGCCAAGTATGTTCCTTCTCCTTGCTTCCCGACCCTCCGCTGCGTGCCACTTCTGCAGGCTGGAGAGTGCCTGGAGAGCAAAAGTCTCCATAGATTTGTTTCTTGGAATTTACTTTATCCCAAAGGAAGGAGCAGTTGTGTTGTCTGCAGTATCCTTAAGACACGGAGTGATGGGGCAGCCTGCAGGGAACCACCGCAGAGATGTCAGGGGCAGATGCCGACCCGCAGTAAATGACGAGTGTCCTTTGTCAAGAGATCTAATCATCCATTTTGCTTTCGTGTGTTTCTCTGTTGCTTTGATCAGAAAGCCTTCTTGAATTAGGTGAATTAATTACGTGAAGACTCAGGTTTGGTTTTGTTAATCTCACTTAGGAAATTCATCCCGGTGTGTTCAGCAGGTCTAGCACAGGATGAGTTCCAGATGCAGACTCCTGGCGCGCCGGCTTCTGTAGGGACTTAACTCGTGAAACAGAGGAAAGAGGTTGTCTGCTTTTCCAGGCTGTGGCAGAAGGGCAGATGAGCTGTAAGAAACAACGCTCCAGAGGGGGTCTGTCCATCCTGCCTTCGCTCTCCTAAAATGCAAAGGCAACTCCCCAAAGGAAGGTGACTCACGGAATATCAGGGTTGCTGGGGTTGGCTCCAGTTGTCTCTCTGCGTTCCCCTCAGCGGTGGCACTGGGTGCCATGGCTGGCCTGAGGCTCCGGGGGCTGGCGTCCTCCAGACTTTATCGACGCCGGCAGGATCGGCTAAGCGGCACGGGGTCGCTCCTGAGCAGCGGGACCGACACAGCAGCTGGGATACGTGGGTATGTCTCCCAGATGGAGGGAATGGGATCATTGAAACGTTTTCCAGAATGTGAGAGATGTTTGGGTTTGGTGGTGGGGCTTTTTCTTTAAAGCGGGGATTATCTGCGCGCAGCCGGAGGTGATGAAGTCTGTTTATTTTCATTTCCAAGTAGATTACTAAGGAAAGGACTTTCCTGATGAGAAAGCTTTCAGTTTTTAACAATAACAGGAAGGCAACAATGGAGAACCTTTCCCGTTTTGAGCGCTGTGCTACACCGTTCAGAACCAGCGTTAGTGCTGGTGCTGTTACTGGGGAGGTATTGAAACACTGCGGGAATAAAGAAATAGTGAAATTCAGTAATTTTTCAAAATATTCATAAAGTTCCTCGATTTTTAGGGCCCAGTAGTCCATTTCTTCACCTGTACTCTTAAGAGGAAGCTACTTGTTTTTCAGTTGCGTAAATAACTTCAGTCCGGCAGAACCTGAAGCTTCTTCTGCCGTTAATTAGAACACGTCAATCAAAGCTTCTTTAATCTTCCCAGGCAATTGATTTGATCATTATTTTTGCTGTGTTTCAGGTTAAAATTTTACTTTACTTCTGAAATTTCACTGAAGTGAATTTTGGGCAGGAGAGAAATTAACAGGAATTAAATAAAATGTAGGTTCTTACATTTTGGGAGAACGGTGAGCTGCTGCAGCCGTGTGGGGTCTGAAGTCTGTGTCATGGGGGAGAGCAGTAAGCAGGCAGGAGAGGAGATTTTTTTTTTCTAGTGGTCAGAAGTTTAGAACTTCAGTCTTTCCTTAGTGGGAGATAGAGCTGATGCTTACCTGTAATTGAACAATTGATTTGGCTTCTCGGTTTGAACTGTGGATCCCTCACCAGAACCCTACTTTTCCTACTGTTTTCCTTTTAGCCTATAGCAGCTATTAATTGGTAGATTTTCAACTTTTTCCTACACCAAGTTGTGAGAATAAATATAAGAGAATTTAGCAAAGAGTGGAGTAAGCAGGTAGTGAAAGAAATGATGCCATTGAGTGGAGAGGATGCTGCTCTGGAAGAGTGAGAAGCGTAGAAGGGACTTGGGAGAGAAAAGAAAATAAGCCTTGAAAAAGTAGCAGTGAAATACAAACAGCAGAGTGTGTACTGGCGATAGGAAGGGTGAGAAGCTAAATGCCCAGACATAATCATCTCACATAGTCAAAATGTAGTTTACTTTCAGCTATTTCACTGGGGGTTTGGAAGAATTAATTTTTGCAGCTGGCAGAGTGATTTAGGGGGGAAATGTCTACCTAGGGAAATTGAATACATATTTCACCTCCCAGTTCTTGTAGCAAAGTAAGCATAAAGCCACATATTTTGGGTTTACTCAGCAGATGACAGTGCCAAAGATTATAATCTCTTTGGGAATTTCGTCTCCTGAATTATTTGTATTTGATCCACAGTTTTTGAGCTACTGCTAACTTTTGCTTCTCCCTCCTGATAGGTCCTGGTAGCTTATGTCCTCTGTTCAGGCAAGTGAGAGGAATTCAAAAAGTAGTGTTGCTGCTGATGGATGGTAATTCATCAACACCTTTGGGAATGATCTGTTACATCAGTGCTGGTAAACAAACATCACATTTTAGCTCCTTTGAAATAATGGAAGTAAGGAAGAGAGAGATTAAAGGGGTTTAAGAAGTTTTGTCAAATGGACATTGTGGGTGAAGTGGTACGTGCTTGATAATAAAAGGGTGTTTTTCCAGTGTAAANCCTGTGCAGCCTGGCCTAGCAGGAGGTGTCCCTGCCCATGGCAGGGGGATTGGAACTCGATCTTCCAGGTCCCTTCCAGCCCTGACAATTCTGTGATTCTGTGTTTTTGACGTTTCCCAGAAGAAATGTGGCTAAATGTGTGTCTGCTGCGTAAGAAACAGGTCATGGTTCGCTAGAAAGGACTGTTGCGTTGCACTGAGAGGGGCTACCAAGTACTCATGGCACAGCATTTTTTTCTTTCTGAATGCCAACAGGCTTTGACTGCGGCTGCTGGTGTCAAAGAGCTCCCAGATCATGGCTTCCCCTGCAGACCAACTGTACAGACTTTGTATTCTGTTCTCAGCTGGAATGTGTGAAGGAGCAGAAGTTTTTTTTAAGCCCCTGGCTTTTACTAATAGCAAATTCCTGTTACTGGTAGACCAAGGAGACGTGCGGAGCCGTAAAGACTTGTTCCCATATTGTGACCCTAAGATGCATTTGTATGTTTTTCTTAATTTCGAGTATCCCAGTACAGTAAATAAGAATAGAAAGTGTTAATTTTATTGAGAGCTTGCAGGCTGCATGGGGGAGGAAAATATCAATTTCTTACTTAAACAGCTAAAAAAAAATATTTAAATAGAGAATGAACTGAAAATTCAATGCAAGCAGGAGGAGAAGTGTTGAAAACCTAGAACTATGCACATAGTTTTATCAAATGTGCGACAAATCATACAATGAACAAACGGGAATTTATTTATTTTTCTTCTCCAATGTTTTATGACAAGTTTAAGAACCACCTTAAGGAAGTTAAATCAGTTTTGAAAAGTTGTCCAGATAAACATCAACTGCAGTGAGGAGATGTTGGCAGAACGGGGTAGTTGAGGGCTGTTTTTCAGCCAAAGTTCATGAACTGATACCCTTCCTCTTTCTTTTTTCTTGATATTAGTCATTATCTGTGAAATGGCTGAGGAAGTCTGGCAGTGGCCTGGCAAATTTTTTTATTCCTTTTTTTTTTAATTTGTCAACATTAATGACCGAAAGCCACAAATCCTCAACCGTGCGGTGAGGATGGGAAGAAGCTTCTCTCCTTTGATTTTTGTCTTAGCTACTGGCGTCTGGGATACACGCGTGGTGACAGCTTTCCAGGTTTTTGGCTTTTCTCTGTTCTAGGCATCTGTGTGTGTGTACATGCTAGAAATGACTTTGTAAATGTTATCAGATTGTGCTGTCTTCTGTATGCGCTGGTTTCTCCTGGTGGACCAGACCAAGCAGCCAATACGTTTCTAGGATTGCCCAGCAGAAGTGCGGTGCCCGTCTGCTGAGGTCTGCACAATGCTCCTCTGTCCTGCAATGGTGTCTTCCTTTCTTCTTGTACTATCTATAAGGTTTTTGGTCATCTCAGCATGAAAATAATTCTTTATTCAGCATCGTGATGAAGGAGAACTCTCTTTGACACTAAAACCAAAAGGCTTTTGAGACCAATTAAAGAAAACGTGGTTTTTGAGAAGGCTTTTCTGACAGAAGTTCTCCTTGCACCAGTAGTTCCTTTCTTAGACCTGAGAGATTCTGAGACTGTTCTTCTGTTCTCCCAGTTGTCTGCTTCATTTTGTCTTGCATCCACATTCAAGGGACTAAATTCTACTCATGTGAAGGCTGGAGCTTCTGTTCTACTTTCCTAGCAGTGCAGGTATTAGATTTGCTTTTTTTTCCCCTCAACCTGTCACCAGTACTAGGTGCCTCCTGCACAAATGTTTAAGAAAGCAGGTACCGGTACAGAAGCTGTAGCATTTTAGCCAGCTTTCTTGCTATTTAAGTCCAGTCCTTTTTTTTTTTTCTTTTTTTTCTTTTTCTTCTATAGTAATACAGGCCAGATTTCCTGAATCTGAGAATATGATATGAAAATCCGTCATTTGCTAGCCCAAGTATATATAAAACTACCGATTTTGGTAGCTGGATCCAGATTGACTTTAGTGATATAAGAAGGTAAAACGCTTTCAAATCTTTCTATAGCACTTGTACCAGTGACACAGCATCGGTCTCCCAATAACTTCCACTTCTTATACAGAAGGAATTTTTTCTTTTTTTTTTTTTTTTCAATTTGAGGGAAATGCTGATACTTCATAGTAACAACTTCTGAGAAGTCAAAGCCTGGGAAATCCCCACATAATGATAATGGTAAATAACTAATTGTTGTAGATTAGTTGCTTTGACAGAGATAATTTGTTAGAGATATGGCACATGATGAAAAATTGTAAAAAGCCTTGTTTGAGCAATGGTATTTTTTGTGTTTGCACAGGCCAGGATAACCTCAGGATGTTGAGCTGGTCATGCTTTAACAGCCTTTCCGGCCTTTGTGTCACCTGTTTATTGTTAAAACAGAGGAAGATTCTGTCTTTTACTGAATTGCAAAAAAAAATAAAAAAATCTATGAGCAAGCAGAATACAAGCAGTGCTCCATATTGGGGACTGGCCTTTCTGGGAAAGATTCAGATCTAAATACCTTTTGATTGACACGATCAAACTCTCGTGGTCACTCTTGGCACCACAATCAAAAGGATGATTTTGGTGTTGCCCCTCCTCTCCCCGAGCTGCTGGCAGAAGTGTTTTGCAACAGCGTGGTGAATTGAATCCTAAAACTGCTCCAGATTAGAACTGGCTTCTCCTTACAGCCTTGGCTCGTGGTCACCTTGAGCTAGCTGAATAAATGCTCGGGTTTGCACAAGGAAGAGAGCGCACAGGGCTGTGGTGGTGAGAGAAATTAAACTATGGCACACAAAGTAAAACTTCTGAATAAATGCAAGGTCATGCCTTTAGGGCAACGCTGAAGTGGCAAATTTTACCTTGAATGTCAAAGAAGAAAACATCTTTGGTAAAAATGGATTCAAAGTCATGAAAGGTAAAACTCGAACTGTGGTTATCAAAGAGCCACAGCTGCTGGTTTGTGTTACAGGAGACACATTGGTCAGCACCTGATGAGGGATTTAATTGTCTCCTGTATGTCCCTCCCCCCAAAAATTTCACCTGGGCTATAGTTGAGGCAGAGAATTGTATGATTTAATTGTCTCCTGTATGACTCTTCCCCAAGAAATTTCCAGTGGGCTATAGTTGAGGCAGAGGACTGTGTTATTTCATCTACAGGTTCTTTTATTTTAATTTTTTCCTGGACTAATAGTTTCGCAGATGTATGAGTAACAAGTCATAATAATTAGCACTTTTGCCTTGCAGCATTTCTTGGACAGCTCAGGCTCTATCACCTTCCTCTTTCTTACTTCTTCAAGGAAGTTTTGTCAGTATCAGCCAACTTCTGGCTCAAACATTTGGAAGATTTTTTTTTTAATGTTTTCCAAGTCTTCTATACTATACTTCCATACTGTTTTGCAGAATTTGTAGCGATTTTTTTTTTTTTTTTTTTTTTTTTTTTTTCCCCCTGCATATCAACATAATACTGTTGTTAAAACAGTATTGGAATATCTTAAGCAAAATTGCACAGCTAGTAGGGGTTAGACCTTTTGCATTACCATGCATCAGCAAGAAGGTAAATAAATTCTTAAGGCTGCTTGATACTCTCTTGCTTTTTCAACTGAATGAGGTAAGTTGATTTTTTTTTGCCAGTTAAACGAAAAATTGTACTTTGTGCAGTGAAAACAATAGTGTGTTTGGCTTTTGCTGGGAATTTCAGTTTCTCAACAGATTTTATATGGTTTAGAAGTTTGGATTTCCTGCAGGCTTTACTCTGCCTTGGCAGCCCCCAAATGCTGGTTTCCGAATGGAGCCTCCTGGAAGCCGCCTTCTTAGGAGTGAGTCGCCACAGCTTCATTCTCTTGTCCCAGCACAGCCCTGGGACTGCGCCAGACTCTCCCCTGGGACGAGTAGGTGCAGTAGCCTTTGGTGTGAACTGTCACCCTCATACAGGAGCAGGGCCGTGCGGGTTGCAGGCTGTAGTTGTTGCGCGCTGTTGTTGTTTAGGTGGCAGCCCTGTGCCAGCAGGGACGTAGGAGTGGCGTCACCAGGTACTGCTCTTTCCCTCGAGTGCCATTAAAGTCCATTTGGAGGAAAAAAAAAAAAAATCAGGATTTTTCAAACGTCGACTTCATGTTTCTAAAGCAGAAACCTAATGAAGACAATTTAGATCCTGCTTTGTGGTTAGTGTGTAGGGTGTAATACTTGCTGGTTTGTAGTAAACGATGAGACTTTCTGGAACACTGTTTTGCTTGGCTTTCTTCCCTAACCCAGAGGAGCTTTTTCACGTGAGGCTTTCTTAATCTTGGAATTCAGGCATCAAATTTTTCGAGAGGGGAAAAAATACTTGATGGGACGATTATATTTTTCAAGCCCCTGGTCTACGTTTGCCTGATGTAACTGCAAGAGTGGCAATTGAAAACTAAGCCGATTAGGTCTCTCAGCTTTGCTGCAAACACCGATGTTTTTGTGTTGACCTATTCCTTGGGTACTCTGTCAGGATAAAAATGTTTCTCTAACCTATGATCTCTAGTTTATGAAATGACAGGATTTCCTGCTTGTCCTTAATTCCGGTCCGTGTCCATTTTTTAAAGCTCTGCAGTGAGGAAGCAAGTTGTAAGAAATTTTTGCTCCATCAGGACCCTATTCTTGGAACTATGACCAGCTCCCTTGGCCTTTGGCACCTTTGGAATTGCAGTGGCAGACAGAAAGTATGTTTTTACCGAGCGGTCGCTGCAGGTCATGGCGTAGGGTATTTGTCCAGCCTGCAGGTGTGATCCGTTCGGCCAAGCACAGGGCTGGTTTTGGTGCCTCAGGAGTATGAGGCTGCTGCCTGCTCCTTCTGATTGTGCTCCAGGCACAAAGCCCTGGAATGCCAAGGATGGCCTGTTTTTTGTAGGGGTGTCCCCTGATGCGAGGAAAGAGAATCTTCTGCTACTGGAACATGTTTGTTGAATTGCTGTTCATTATGAAGAGGTGTGGAAAGCATCGTGTTGGGTGGTAGGATAACACTAACAATGGAAATTCAGTTCAAAGTAGCTTTGTGTATTAAAAGAAAAGACAAAAAACCTTTTAAACCAAGCCATCTTTCGTTTTCTGTATACATTCTGTGCTTCAGGAAAACTATGACACAAATATTTCATAGATTTTTAACATGCCGGACATTTTTTATACTCCTGTTTCTAAAACTGCCACCTTTCCAGTTATAGAATTCAGAAGGTGCCCAGAAAGCATAGAAGAGTTTTTCTATATCTAAAGGAGCTTTTCTATATCTAAAAATGTAAAAATATTGTACTTTTATATTATTCAATGGTCTGGTGGTTAAAAAAAAGCTCACATTGCAACAAGAAACTTGTGACTTTTTCCTTATCATTTTCCCCTCTCTGTTTGGACATGCAGTATATGATTTAAAAACTGTTCTGTTAGTCTACAGAGAGCTTAAAAAGCCTACCATGGTGGCAAGCATGGACATTTTGTGAAAGAGGTTAGAGTCACGTTTTAGGGGAGACCGAGGAATTGTCCTTTACGTGATTGGCGAGTGTGGCTTTGGGTGGTTTTGAGCCTCACCTTTCTGCGGAAATGAAGCTGCTGTATTTGGTAAATACCAAACCAACCGGAGACTTCTCTCTTCCCATACCTTTTCAAACTTTGGCAGTCTGCATTGGTTTGTCAGGAAAACAGGGGCATTGTATGCTGTTATTTTCCAATTATTCTTGTGCACCTCAGCTGCTGGACAGAGGGGTAAATGCCCTGTTGATTCCTACGGTGGAGACTACGGTGGGATATCAGTGCTTCATAACATCAGAACAGCCTCGGAGGTGCCCGTGCTGAGACCAGGAATCCCAAGAAGTCGGGATCATTGTGTTTACTGCTCTCGGGGCTACTGATTTATTTTAAATTGTAGGTATTTGGTAGGAGCTGTTAGCAGGATGAGGTAGTGGAGTGAAGGACTGGTGAGGCAGCCCAAAGTGTGCAGTAGGTAAGTGCTATATGAGCTCATTCTGCCACCCGTGAGTTGCAAGGACATCATTTCGAGCTGATGGGGATGCTGAATTGACTCACTTGGGGTTTTTTTGCACATAAAAGGGAGTGGAAAACAATTGAAATGTTGAGTTCACAGATGTTGGGGAAACGTGAACGATACGATGATACTCATGAGATCAGCTGGGATATAACTCATGCTCTTACTCTTGTCTTTATTCCAGTAATATGTCTGATGCTCTGGCGAACGCGGTGTGCGAGCGCTGCCAGGCGCGGTTCGATCCTGCCGAGAGGATTGTGAACAGCAATGGGGAGCTCTACCACGAAAACTGCTTTGTCTGTGCCCAGTGTTTCCGGCAGTTCCCGGATGGACTTTTCTATGAGGTGTGTAAGAGAAGAAAAATAGCTCCACTAAAACGCAAGGAATAAATAGGTGAAAATTCTGGCAGAAGTAGGAATCTACAGCTTTATTGCAGGTTTAATTTCTTAGCCCTAAACATTTTCTTTCTATTTTTTTGAGGGGCTTCCAGCTTCATTTCCTTTTTTTAATTCTAACACATCAGTAAAAGCAAAACCCGTGTGCTTGCTCTTTGGGTACAAGGCATTTAAAAAAGAAAATGGGAAACATTCCTTAAAATTTCGTTAGACATCAGTGAATTTTTATCTTTATTTTTAGACATCTTGTACCAAACTTTTCGAGCCGGTCAACTGAAATTGGAGAACTCATTTAAAAATGAGATTGAAATATTTTTTCATTGAAACATTTACAGAATGTGTGCAAGCACATATTTTAACTAACACATTGTTTTAAACATGCTGTATTCTTAATTTGCTGTCAGTTTTAGCCTCGTGCAGGAGGAGCAGCTCTGAATTACGTGAGGAAAAAAAATCATAAAGCAAAAATGAAGTTAAACCTAGCTTTAAGAAAAGGGCTTTGGACACTTCCAAGCTTTTACTGTCTTGTAGCAGCATTGCTGTCAGGTTAACTGTTTGCTTCCCAAATTCACCGTGAGGCTGAAGACGTACCTGGATATTTCTTTAAGAAAAATCTATAGGAATTTGAAAACAGGTGAGAGGGGCTAGAACTGGAAAACTTGTCTGACCCTGACTAATTGGTCATTTTACTGGAAATTGTACCGAACTATCATGATATTAGGAGCAGGTCAGTTATTTCTTCTCTCTTGTTTTGTTGACAGTTTGAAGGTCGGAAGTATTGCGAGCATGATTTTCAGATGCTGTTTGCTCCTTGCTGCGGGGAATGCGGTAAGACACGGTGCCTGTCAGCATTGGGGGGGTAACAGCTACAGGGCTCTGCAAACCTCCCACCCTTGCAGTGACCTCCAGCCATGGGCTGAGATTGTTGAGGTCGTTTTAAGGAGGAGCTCTGAAGGGAAACCAAGCGTGATACCGGCAGTGATCTGGGGTAGCCTGGTTGTGGGAATAATTGGGTTTTTTTTTTCAAAGCTAGGCAGTAATAGTTCTTGTGGAGTTGAAGTGGAAGGATTATGAAGGACAGTAGACTTCTGATAAGACTGTTTTCTTTATGCATCTCAAGGTGTTGCTTTCCTTTTGCAGGTGAGTTCATTATTGGGCGCGTTATCAAGGCAATGAACAATAACTGGCACCCGGAATGTTTCCGCTGCGAGCTCTGCGACATAGCTCTTGCTGACCTGGGTTTTGTGAAGAATGCTGGCAGGTAAGAGAGAGCAGGAGCTCTGAAAGTTTTAGCAGTATGTTACTGATACAGTAGTGAGATGTTGAGGATGGTCAGTTGTACACTGAGAGGTAAAGTCTGGCAAAAGTACCTAAGAAGCTTTAAGCAACAGCCTGCTAGGAGATGGAAATGGAATGAAGAGCAGTGTCCTTCATCTAATGAAATATGTGAAAAGCAGAAACTCAGACTTTAGTAGCTAGAGGATGGGTTCTGGGAAAGAAGGGGATTTCAGGCACAAGGCTGAATAGCAAGTGAGGAAAAGGGATTGTGTGATCCTGGGCAGGGTATTTATCAAGTGAGCTGCTGAGCAGGAAATCAAGATCTAGCAAAAGGCCAGGAGAATGACACAAGGGTTACAGCAAAGCCCACTCAGCATGTGATTCCTCTGTTCTTCGGAAATCATTCATCTCCTATACAGAAATACATCCAGGAGTCCTAGAAGTTGATTAATGCATTTAATTAAGAAGTAAGAAGTAAAAACATAAAAGGGAACTTGTACAAAAGCATACCGTGGTAAGAAAAGAAAAAATCCAGCAGTTAGCAGATAGTGTTGCACAAGTCATAGTTCATTTCAGGCTTTGATATGTCTTTGAGCAAAGCCAGGTAGTTCCCTAGATTTATATTCTCACTAGCTAAATGGTGGAGGAGGGAAGGAAGGGTTATATACCTGTACCCTGTCCAGCAGGGAGTCCTCTCAACTTCTCTTCCATCCTGCCTACAACTTCTGTGCCTTAGTTTTTGAAGTTGAGCATAACTGATTTTCTTTTGACACCCAAGCTGTTGCGATAGCACCTAGGGTGTTTTGGGAAAGCAGTCAGGATTGGAGTGGTTCAAGTAAGTATGTTTCATTTCATAATTTCTGGATCAAATCTAAAGTGATGAGGAGCTTATTCCCCAAAGCATAGAACAGGGATATATGTGTATGTGTATCTCTGTACATAAAAAATATAATTCACCTGTCATGTGATTTCCTGTAGTATTTGTCTTCATAGCATAGAAGAGGTCTTCTAGTAAATATTACTGGAAAATCTTGGGTTCTTTTTCCTGCTCCTCATTGTACCTGGTCTCCCTCAGTCTCAGTGTCACTTGCAGACATGTTCCACTGGATGCAATTTGTGTTAATGAGGATAGTGAAGAGAAGAGAATCTCTACTTTAGCCGTAGCGAAGGAACAGGCTAGCTAGAGAAGTGACAAAAAAAATATATTTGTAAAACACCTCAAAGAAAGGAATCGCTTCTGGGCATAGTAGTCTTCGCTTTTGTGCATGTTTACTTTTCTTTTGCTGTATGGCTTTATATTTTTATGACTCAGAGTGTAGTAAAGATAAATGCTGTGTTCCTAAACAGCCCTTTTTCATTCTTTAGTTTGAGGGCTGTCAGGCAGGATATCTGATATTTTTCAGGCAACTACGGAAAAGAGACGGCGTAGTAAATGTTGGTCCAACCTCTGTCTGCAGCTTTGAGACGATGGCAGAGGGCGGACAGAAAAAGTAGTGTGAAGTTTAGTGCTCATCTCCAGCACTTGGAATTTGGAGGCTTAAACAAGCTGTGCAGGCACACTGTCTTTTCAGCAGGCAGCAGGCATTGGGCAGAGAAAGAGTTGTTACTGAATGCTTTGGGAATTAAGTTCTTTTTTTTTTCTTTTTTTTCTTTTTTTTTTAAGAAAAAAAGAAGTCTATTTAAAGCCAGTTTGTTCCCTTCCCAGTTTGTAGGTGTTCAGCTCTGTTTCACATCTTGGAAATTAGTGGAACTGTCCTTCTGTTTGCAGTTTCAGTAAGACAGCATGTGATCTCTGTGTCAGAGGGGCTCTTGCTAATTACAGTCCCATCAAGCCAACAGAACTTCCCTCTTCAGGATGAGTTTGTGTGAACTATCTCCCTGCACGTTCGTGCTCTCGGTGGATTGGGGCGTTCTTGAGTCAAAGCAGTGACAAGGGACACGTTCACAGTTCGGATTTAGCACTGAGTGAGCTTTCGTTTGTCTTACCCTCGTACGTCTGAGGCAGCGTGACAGTCTTTTTAACGCAAAACAGATTGCACAAAGCCTCACGGAATTTCTCAGCCACAAAAAAATACATGACCGGGTCTAAGGCCCCGTTTAAGCTCGTGAGGCAGGAAGTGATGCGGTTCCCGAGGGCCAGGATACGCTGCGTTTCGCAGGAAGTTCTGGTCCCGTTGTAGTGGAGAATATAAATGCAGCGATTGACGTGATAAGGTACGAAGCAAACCAGGAAGATCATCAGGACCATGATGATCATTTTGATAGCTTTTTCCTTCAGGTGTTTCTCGATTCTGCTCCCGCTCTTCAGGCTCCGGATGATCAGTAAGTAGCAAGTGACCGTGGTAACGAAGGGGCAGGTGAATGCCACGGCCAGGGAAGCGAGGGCGTGACGCGATGCCTTTTCTCTGTAGAGCTGCAGGCAGACCGTTGTGTTTCCCACCTCCACTGTCTGCACGCTGAGCAGCAGGGGTGCCATCGCCACCCCGACTATCACCCATAGAAAGGCGCAAGCCAAATGGGCGTAAAGGGACCGGCGGAGCTTGATGGATTTCACCGGGTGCACGATGGCGAGGAAGCGGTCGATGCTGATGCACATGAGGAAGTAGATGCTGGCGTACATGTTGAGGTAAAAAAGGAAGCCGGTGAGTCTGCATGGGATCTCGCCAAAGGGCCAGTGATTGCCAGAAAAATGGTACACCAGCCGGGTGGGAAGTACCAGCACAAAGGACAGGTCAGCCACGGCGAGATGCACCAGGAAAATGTTGGCGGGTGTGCCTGACTTCTGGTCCCGAATGAAGAGCCAGAGAGCCAGGGCGTTGCCAACAAAAGCCAGGATGAAGTCCAAGAAGTAGAAAGTGGCGAAAAGGATGTTCTCGAGGTGCGTCTCTTTGCCGCATTGCTCTGACGCTTCCAAAGAGAAATTTGATTGGTTTGAGCAGTTGAAAAGTAGGCTTGAGGGATCCGAAGGGCCGTTCATTTTTCACCACAGTTGTGCAGAAAACACAAGCAAAGAAAAAAAAGCAAAACCTGAAAGAATTCGAGACAAAATATTACAAAAGAGCCTGGCTTGCTGAAAAACAAACAACAAACCCACGTGTTCAACTCAGTAATGTCTCCTGTTTGCTAAGAGGGGTATTCAATACGACAGGTCGGGCTGAGTTGAAACCCTTATATTAAAATTATAAATGCCTCCTGCTTGGCTGGGTTTTCCAGACCATTAATTCCAGTTGAAGGAACCACTATGAAGAACTAGCTAGCTGATTATGAGCTTGTCTCCAGCCTGTGCTGAGATTAGCTGCCTAACAGAGCAGTGAAATGATTACGTGTCTGGTTAATAGAAGAGTGGAAGTGAATTCTGTGTGTCTCCCTAGAGGGTACATACTGGGTTTAATTCAAAAGCCTGATTCGGGCCTGAGGAGCTCCTAATGACTCAGCTTTTCTGAGCACAGGTAGCTGCTGTAAGTGACCTACCTTAGAATATCTGTCTTGTTTCTAGAAGAGGTGGAGGACAGGTCAGGTATTGCTGTTATTAAAAAAACCCATAGGCTTCCTGAAAATCCTGGAGAATTATTTTAGTCTGGAGTCCTGTCTTTAAGGCAAGTGCATCTGGTTCCAATATAGGAGGAAACTTCAGATGGGCAGCAGCATCTCATTTGAACAGCAAAAAGCGCTGAACTGACTCAGGAAAGATTATTAGTGATGGCCATGCTTTTGGTTACTTGTCAAAGTATGATCCTTCCCTGCAGCTTTTTTCTTCTCCCAACATAAATCTCTCTCTTCCTCCCTCAAAAGCCTGAACTCCACTGTAGCTTGTCTGAGGCCTTTTCCAAGTAGCAGCTTAGTAACACCGAGCTTAGCTTTTCCAATCTCTGTCTGCAGGGTCCTGAACAGCAGCAACAAAAAAGTGGTAAGATTTTCCTGGGCATTTCCCCATGTCTTTTTATACATTTCTTGTCTGTGGGTATAGGAGGTAGGGAAGTGCAGGCAGAGGGGATTTCCAGCATTGTCTCAGTTTCTTGGATTCCTCGGAGGTGTTTGGAGGGTGTGCAGCGGTACCTCCGTTCTGCTCACCGCTGCGTTTTGTACTGACCAACGCTTTCTCCTTAATATCAAATATAACTTTAAATACATCCATTTTCCTCTACTGAAATTAAACTTTTAAGATGGTTCCTGGCATGATTAGACAAAATTTTTAGTCTCAGGCAGAAGCTGTGCTATGGGCTGAAATCTGACATCCTTAGACAGCTGATCCAAGGCGTTACGCAGTGCATCCAGCTTCCAAACAGAACCGGTTATTCGGATGTCTGAAAGTATTGGTGACTAATCAAGAAACTGAAATGGGATTAAGAACAGACAAATATATTTGAAAATGTAAACAGCATTCCAAACTAATTATTATCTTTTATTTGGCTGCTGTCACTTTGGGGTGGACGGAAAACTCCAACAGCCAGCGATAAATACTCCGGACCGCTTCTGGTTAGTTCACAGCTGAAGAAACAAAAGTCAACAGAAGGGAAAACAAATGAAATTCAGAAACTGAAATTTCTTCCTGTGGCCACAGAGGGGCCTTCTTAGTCCAGGCATTGGCTGAATACCCTGCAGATTTACGGCACAGAAAAGGCTCCAGGCTTGAGCGTGTGGGTGCTCCCTGCCTCCTGCCAGCTGCGTGCTTCTTTGTAGTCCGAGAGATGCCAACAAATTATTGTCTTGGAATTACTAGAAGTGCATGTGCAAGGAAGGCTGTACAGCCCTGTTTTTCCCAAGGGACATTTTATCTCTAAAAATACTTGTGTCATTTTGTTTTCCTGTACAGAAGGAAAACTCCCCATTACAGTTTTCCGTGTGAATTTTCTGGGTTTGCAGAGGAGGCCGCAATTTCTGTTCCTAGTGTTTATTTGTCTCTTACAAAATAAAACCTGCAAGTAGTTTCGAACACGTATTTTTGAAGTTTGTACATGATGGTAACTGAATGCTCAAATTCCTGTCCTCTCTGGGTGAAATGAATTTAAATCTGTATTTTTCTATTACATACCAAAGGAAAAATACCCTGAGACCATGACTTTTTACTGGCTCTTAATTTAGAATGGTACCTTTTGTCTGACAAGGTAGCCTCTTTATGTGTCAGGCACTTTGTTTAAATATGCTTTTCATCTGTGAAAAATGTAATCTTTATATACCCACCTTTCAGTGATTGGGTGGTCTGGTGGCTGAGCAAGTTCTGTACCTGGTTGTGACCCTGCTGAGAAAGCAATAAATGCTGGCTTGGAGCAGCTGAAGCAGGGCTTCTGCAATGGAACATCTTGTCTTAATGAGAATGATTTAGGTCAGGTCAGAAAGTGAAGCGATAAACAGACTTTTTCCTTCTTTGTAGGCTAAATACTAGAGGTTTAGCAGCGTGACACGCTGATTTGCTTCTCTTTGAGCTGACTTCCTAAGGAGGATCTTTGGGATTCTGATGCAGCTGAGCATCAGGGCCAGGCTTGGAATGGCCCAGACTTCAGAGTTGAGAGTTGAGTCCTCACTGATGCCAGAGTTGAGCCTGCCGTTGATTTCTACCAGGGCCTGCTTTCACTGCAAAATACGGTGGGGTGGAGTGGAAAGGAGAGGGTCAGAGCAATCTAGATGTCTGGGATGTCCGTGTCAGGAAGGGAGAGGCTTAGAACTAGTGATAAAAAAATGGAAAACAGATTCAGTGTTTTCAAATGAGTGCCTTCATAGGAGAGCTACTGTTACCCAGTTTACTTTTTAGAGCAAGATGAAGGGAAATATTTTGCATTGTAGAAAAGGGAGATGAGCCTCTTCCTAATTTTTGCTTAGGTTTTAAATTAGAAGGGTATTTTAATCAAGTTTTAATTTTATTTTTTTTTACAATTCTGTTTGTCGACCTGAAAATTGTGGTGTAGCACTTGAGCAGGTTAAGAAAAAAAGCTGACATATGACTAGAATTAATTGTTGAGTTTATTTTTAGAACGAATATATTTTCAACAAAATGCTGCAACTTTACAAAAGTAATAGTTCTTTGACAGTGTGTTCTGTAAACGGTGTGGAAAGCGCTTTGCTATTTAAAATTCCACTTCTGTTTTGCCTGATTTTTATCTTACCAACTTATAGTGAGTATGTTTAATTTAAGTGTGTTTTTTCCTTTCTTTTTGTTTTCGGTTTGGTTTTTTTTAATGCTTACAAAAAAGCACTGAAAACCCTAGAAAGCTTGTTGTCCTGGTCTCTATGAATGCAGAGAGCAGATTAGAAACCTTCCCACATGTCGTTTCTGCTCAGCTCTGTGGTGCAAGAGGCTGTGACTCCACAGACAGAAAACTCCTTTCGGAGTCCGGCTCCTCGTCCGATAATTTCCGCTTGGATTGTGCCCTTGGTGCCGTGCGACTATTTAGCGGTGTACGTATTGCTCACCAGAGCGCCGTTCTGGAATGAGCCGTTATCCCAGGCCTCCCAGGGCTGAGCTGTAATGGGATGTCAGTGCTCATATGAGATGCACACACCCTGACCACATTTCGTGCCCGGTTTCTCTTGTGCTCGGAGACAAGCAGGGTGACGTCCCCCAGGCTGTCAGTGTAGGCACAGGCAGTGACTTTTCAGCAAATGCTCTGTCATTAATGAAACAATTAATAAGCAGAAGAAATATTTAGCTCCTTGTAAGTGAGCTGCTTGGCTAGTTTGGAGTTTTTGTTACGATTCGCACTGCAGATAAATTTGAACTGTATGTTTGGGTCTGTGGCAGATAGGAGAAATTCCCGGTCTTGCTTTCAGCTCCAGCGGTTTCTGATTTGGGGTTATGGGAATTCTGCAGGTTTTCATGAGTATCTTGTCGAGTGGGAGCGTCTCCTGTCTTTCATTGAAAGTACTCTTCATTAGTTCACTCCTGACTGAAATTATTCTCCTGAAGGTCGCTCCCTGCTGAGCCTCCCACCCTTGAGCTGAAGAACTTGTTTCTTCTGAGCATCAAAAAGCCGTGTTCGAGAGCACTGGACGTGCCGTACAACTGTCAGTTTTCCTGGCACAAGTGAACGGACACTCGGTACAGAAGTTTGAAAACTTCTGTGTTTGGGAGGAATGATGTAAAGAAGAGTGAGGAAATCATTCTTTAAAGTTCAAAAGATGCTGGCTGTCTTAGTTTCGAACATTTTCAGTATATTCATCTGTCTCTATGTGTGTCTTTCCACCTCGCTGACACCAGCTAAAACTAATGCCATTAGGAAAGCTCCTTCATTATTCTGCTAACAGAAGTTGGTCTCTTACCTCTTTACAGGGCAGTCCTGTGGGTGGAGTGTAGGATCCTTGGGGGGAAAACCTCAAGGAACTCCTCCTGACGACAGGAAACCGAATAGAAGCAGCAGTGGCGAAAAACAAGACGATCCAAAAAGAGCGCACGGTTGCAGAGTTGCTGAGGGTGGAGAGGGGAGCCCCTCTATATAGTGTCCTCCTAGCTCTGATAGTGCTTTATCTGCTCAGTCACACCACAGAGCAGGGCAGAGGACACCCCAGCACTGAGGAGCAGTCTTCATCCCAGCTGAGCTCTTGGCACCGGGGCCGCTGCTGCTGTCACGGATATGAACGTGCTGTATGAAGATTCCACTGTTCGTGGTGCTTCCTAAAGGCTGCTGCTGAACTCCCAGCCCTGAACACAGGCTTCTTGGAGTCCCCTGATTCTTTTAGGAGGGTGGAGAGAAGCATTGTTTGGGGGAAGTCTGGTATTAATAGACACAACAGGACGTTTCAGAATGGGATAATTCCATCATGGTGGGAGTGGGGAGGAGGAGAGGGAGAGGGGCGGCTGCTATGGTAACAGCTTAGCCTGTCCAGCACTTCCCTTCCCTTGCAATAGAGGAGAGTCTATGGGATGGCAGAGGGGGTTTGTGAGCGGGGAGGGGTTGATAATGGTTTATCAGTGCAAAGGGCTGAAGGCATCTTATTCAGCTGCGTGAGAGGGGTCTCTTTCAAGACACTTGCTGCAGGGTCCCTACGTCCCGCCCCGTATAATTACTCTGCATTTGACAGTGCCGAATAAAATCGATGCCTTTATGCTGAGATGAGCACAGCTGCATGTTTCCTTATAATGGGGTGCTGTCTGCTTTTTGTGGACTCCGTCTGGGCAGGCCGTAGCTCCGGCCCTGGAGAGAGACACTTGCTGACAGGAGGGCTCAGATTTGGAGAGAATAATAATGATACTTAGCACTTAGACGGGCGCCTGCCAGTTGAGGGTCATAAATGTTTGAGGTCTCACAACAACATCTGTGTTGTATTCTTATCCCCGTTTTACAGATCTAAGGGTGAGTGATTCATCACAGCAGAATTTTGGAAGGGGCCCTGCAAAGAACCCACTACTTCAGCCATAAATCTGCCCCTTCCATTTGAACTTCTCCTTTTGTCCGGTGTCTTTTGAGAATGACCTGTAAATCTCAGCGAGTGTTTCACGAGTGATACAGTGAAAGGAATTAAGCAGGCTTGTCTGTTTTGCGACAAAGAAACCCACAAAAGTCGTTCCTCTGCCATTTTTTGGTTTGTCATAAATTCTTCCCAGCATTGCAACTAGAGGAGTAGGTAGTAGGCAAGTAAACTGAAGAGCTTCTCCGCAGAGCTCCTAAATACTGGAATAAAACTTATGGATTCCATCAGCCTTTACAGAAATTTTATGTCTTTGCCCAGGCTTTTCTACCAGAAATTTGGTTTATCTACTTGTTGAGGACTGTACTTGTAATTTATTCTAGAGCACGTGGTAGGAATACAGTTACATTTCCCACGTGAAATCAGAGAATTGTATAGATTCTGTTTTCTTTAACTTAGAACTATAAGGAATTTGTAGGCAGAAGAGCGAGTATTCAATGGTCCCTTGTTTGTCCTAGCTATTGAAGACTTAAGGAATCCAGCCATGGTAAAGGCATTCGAGCAATGTGCTTTGGTTTAATACTTTTTATGCTGTGTCCTCGACTCCCTCCCTGTGCTGTAACGCCTCTCTTAGATGGCTGGGTCCCATAGTTAGAAAGAGGGAGTCTTGCCACCTGTCCTTGCCCACCTCTCAAAAAAGATCTGGAAGGACTGGAAAGGTTACCTGGGAGAATGACAGGATGGTATCCCTGATGGGATATCAATCAGTGAATGTTGGAGTGTTCCAAGGATATACAGCTCTCTGGCTACTCTATCCACATGTTCTTTTCTGTGCAACCGGTGTGAAAGACAAGATACTAAACTAAATTATGTTTAGTCTGACCTTGGAAGACACTTCTGTTACATAAAGTACATCCTACAGTATGCGCTGTATGTTGTTCTAGGAGAAATAATTTCTTCATATTTCCTTTTCTTTACTTTGTTCAACCAGGCACCTGTGCAGGCCGTGCCACAACCGTGAAAAAGCCAAGGGACTGGGCAAGTACATCTGTCAGAAGTGCCACTTGATCATTGATGAGCAGCCTCTGATGTTTAGGAACGATTCCTACCATCCGGATCACTTCAACTGCACCCACTGTGGGTATGTTCTCATATTCTAAACTCTGACAGAAAAAAAAAAAAAGACAGACGAGCGGTACAGTCAGCAATGCAGTCCTTTCCGAGGCCTAAACTTTTTTTGCCTTCACATTGTTGAACAAACGATTGGAAGATACTTGGAAATCCTACAGGAACTTCAGTTTTATTTTGCCGTTCAACGTCCTTTTATCCTAAACTTCAATGACACTGTTTTATACAAAAAATGGAAATAGTTTCTTGGTATGAACTTACCTGAAAGGCTGTGTGCAGATCACCGTAATGGTTCAAGGGCAGCTGTTGCCAAGCTCTCGGAAATAGTTTCAATTTGCATCCCTGGAGAGAAAACCAAGAGGGCTTGGGGAGCTGCGTCAAGTCTTCTGGCGTGGTCTGTTACCGTGCCGGTACCTGGCTGAGCTGAATTACCATGAGGGCAGTGTAAGTGGAGCGCGGTGCTGCCCTGGAATGGGTAACGGTGCTGAAGAACAACCTACATGGGTTGTTGCTGAGCGCTACTGGGATGGTCCTTGTACCTGAGCTACCCCATTCAAAGCGAGCTCGAGTCTTTGCATGACAGACTCTTTGTTGTTCCTTGTAAGTGCACCTCGTGTTTCTGCCAGAGTATCCAGCTGCAGACAAGATACTCCACGTATGTTCTCTTGCTTGGCAAGTTCAGAAAGTGATTTTTAGAAAGCAGAGCTGACAGTAACTGTATTTCGTTAACTTAATGATTCTGTGTTTGTAGCATGGATGTTACTGAAGGATGTTAAATTTAGTTTTGCAAAACTTGATCTCGGGCGTCGAAGAGCTCACGTGGTGTTCTCACTTGAGGAACGTGTTTGTGTTTTCAGGAAGGAGCTGACTGCTGAGGCCCGGGAGCTGAAGGGAGAGCTCTACTGCCTGCCCTGCCACGACAAGATGGGCATCCCCATCTGCGGAGCCTGCCGCAGGCCTATCGAGGGACGAGTGGTCAACGCTCTGGGGAAGCAATGGCATGTTGAGGTGAGGCCTCTCTGAATGGGAAACATCCTTCAGGAGCCCTTTTGGAAGAGGATGAGTACTGGTCAGAAGCTGCAAACGTTTATGGGCTCTGTAATAGAGGAGTTCAGACAAAACCCCATTGCTTGTGTTTCAGGTCGTCTCCACTTTACAGGAGGAAATGAGCGCAGCGGGGTCGTCAGGGCTGCCTAAGAAAGCTGTGCTTTCACAGCAGTAATAACCTACATTTTCAAATGCCTGAGTTGCATCATAAAGACTTTTGCAGAATGTGGTTCAATGAGCAGCATAAATAAACTAAGAAATTTACCTATTTATTCTGATGGCCTTAGATACGTCCTCTCCAACCCCAGTTAACAGGCTCATAACAGTGTTAGAATTTGTAATGTAGGCAGAGCCAGTGCAATTACTGCTTTTGAAGCCTCTTCAGCTCATTGTTTCTATTAACTTTCAGCTAAGTCATTGCAGATTGCTCTGTAGTTTTTTAGTGATTTATGGTTTTAGTGGTTTAAGCCTCCTAGGGCTTGAACCAAGAGCGATGCTGCTGCTCATCTGAAGTGCATTCATACCAACCATGTCTTATCTTCCTGTTTCTCTTCTCTGGACCAAGCAAGGTAATAGCTGCAGATCTATCAGTAAGGCACAAGATGATTGCCCTTTCAGCAGGTCTTCTACCTATCTTTAATGCAATACTTAATTACTGTAGTAGACAGTAATTATTTCCTCTTTTGTTTCACTTTCCTGAAGATTATGCTGTCTGAGGGTAACAGTTTTAAACTGAAAGAGGATAGATTTCAATGAGATATTAGGAATAAATTCTTTACAGTGAGGGTGGTGAGACACTGGAACCGGTTGCTCAGAAAGCTGTGGGTGCCCCATCCCTGGAAATGTTCAAGGCCAGGCTGGATGGGGCTTTGAGCAACCTGCTCTAGTGGGAGGTGGCCCTGCCCATGGCAGGGGAGTTGGAACTTGAAAGGTCTCTTCCATCCCAAACCATCCTACAGTTAAGTGTCTCAGCTGAGCCAGGATTTGTAGCCATGCAGGTTTTTCCCTGCTTGCCACTGAATGTCTTGTCTTTCTTTTACAGCATTTTGTTTGTGCCAAATGTGAGAAACCATTTTTGGGGCACCGACACTATGAGAAAAAAGGACTAGCTTATTGTGAAACTCACTATAACCAGGTAAATTCTGCCATCTGTACTGCAGCTGCTTGCTCTGACCGGCGGATGCTTTTTTCCATTTTACATATCCAAAGCTATGCGTAAGGTCTGGCATAATCTGAATTTGTAGAGGCAATGCAGTATTAAGACATCAGTGAGATTTAAGAGAGAAAATAGTTTTTCTTGGTTGATGTGAAAAGCGATGCTGAGAACAGAAGAGAAATATCTTGGGGATATTGATTTCTCTTCAAAATTACAGGGATTTTAATCACAACCCATACTTCAAAACTATTTGTGTGGATTTCTTTGGCAGTTATTTGCATCCATGGGCCTAGGATAAATGTTGTGTTGTCTAAAGCATAAGAAAAGTAGGTTTGAAAAGCCAGTCAAACCCCATTTTTTCTGTATGACTCTACTGAACAGCTCTGAGTTTGGTATTTTCTTCTGTTAGATAAGAGTCTCTCTCCCAAGAAGTAAGTGTTACTGTTTTGAAAGTGGCTCTAGTTTTATTTTGATGTTTAGATTGAACCATCGCTTGTCTATAGTAGGGGTCATACTCTACGGATCCTCCTTTCTCCGAATTGCCACATAGACAGGACTTTAAAATCACATCACAGTGGTAGAGTGTGAGGCATCAACAAAAAAGGGTTTGTAGTATTTAGTGGTATGAGATCCAAAGGAACATTAGACCATTTGGCAAGTATATGAGAAGTTATTCAGAAGATTTAAATTGGTATATTTGGGAGCTACTGCGATGTCTGGGAATTCTTTGATTGTTAGGATTTCATGTTCACACCAGCTGTGCAATTTGGGGAGCACGAGAAGCCAGTAACGTGAGTTCTTGTTCTTATCTCTTTTGCTGTGCAGCTCTTTGGAGACGTCTGCTACAACTGCAGCCACGTGATAGAGGGAGATGGTGAGATTTGTTCTCTCCTTGTTTCGGGTTGCTGTCCTCTTCCCATTTGTTAGTGCAGCTGTTGCAGTCCCACAGTTGCAAGGCACCAGTGTTTCTTTTCACATCTGGCTTCATTTGAATTTGGAAACAAATCCAAATTCAAATAATCCGTCAGTTTTCTCTTATTTTTGTGCTTGTGCTTTTGCAGTGGTATCGGCTCTTAACAAGGCCTGGTGTGTGAACTGCTTCTCCTGCTCCACCTGCAACATCAAGCTTACGCTGAAGTAAGTCAGTGTTTGTGTTTTGGACCGTGAGACGTTTGCCCCTGAGGCAGGGGAGCTGTGAGCCGGTGCTTCTCTGAGAGGCAACGTACCTTTCCTCTGTGGGAGGAGGTGCTGATGCTTCTGCTGATTTCAGAACTAAAAGGGAGCTGGGACTCAGCATCACCTCTAACTTATTTTCCTGTTCTGTAGGAAGGTTGGGGAAGAGGGGAACTCATTCAGCTGTATTGAGGGAAGGCTCTAAACTCGAGTAACTGCCTGTCCTGAAATACCTGCAGCCTCCGCGTCTCCCGAGTCGGGATGGTCCCCTCAATGACAGTGTTTGCAGTTATGTAGGTTGTTTTGAAAGGGAGTATCTTAGTCACCTCAAATATGTAGAAGAGGGACAGAAAACAAAGCAATCCTATGTTTTTTTACCTTTCTCATGTTGAAACCCTGTCCTGCTGTGCTGAGTTGGCTCCACTGGCCTTCTGCATGAAGGAGCTCAAATTCGTCACAGAAAGGACGTTCGAAGTGACGCTTCTTTCTACAATAACAACATTATTCTGGATTGCTGCATACAAATATATAACAAAATCTTGCTCCTCATTAACTAGCAATACTGAAGACCTAGTTCCCTGCTAAGTCACATGACCAGAGGAAGAAGTGAGTTGTTTTATACCTGCAGTAGAACACAAACAACAGCATTTCCATAGGCGCACGGAGGCTTCGTTTAGTGAGGCACATGGTTTGCAGATACCATTTTAATAGTTCACTGTTCTTTGTGTTAAAAGGAATAAATTTGTGGAGTTTGACATGAAGCCCGTATGCAAGAAGTGCTATGAGAAGTTCCCCCTGGAGCTGAAGAAACGCCTGAAGAAACTATCAGAGCTGGCATCCAAGAAGGCACATCCCAAAGCTCTGGATTTAAACTCTGCTTGAACACATCTGCCCGTCTACTGACTGCACTCTGCAGTCAGAAGCTGCTGCTCACAGCAGCTCTTGAGTACAGAGATGGCAGTGACTAAGAACAAGTGAAGCCAAAGACAAATAGTAACTTCCCCTGCTTCTGGTAATGTCGCTTCCATCTTGACCATCCCTTTTCTCAAGCAGTTGCCTACTAACACTGGCAGAAAGAGGAAGACGATTTCTGCTTCAGCAGTTTACAGGCTGCTTATTAATTTCATAGAATAATAGAATACCAGGTTGCAAGGGACCTCAAGAATCATCTAGTCCAACCTCTCAGTTTCCTAATAACAACTTACTCTGCCATCACGGAATTGCACACGGTCTTTCCTTCCTCAACTGAACTGTGATTCTCTCTCCATTCCTTTGTAGTCCCAGGAAACAGTGGCTGAGTGTAGGGGCGGAGGAAATGTGTGATTTACTATTTCAGTTAAAGTCTAAAAATTTCTCATCCTACCCTGGGTGAAGATGTTTTTACTCTTTTTAGTCAATATGTAGAGAAACATTCTGAAAGCTGTCACTCTTCTCTACGTGCAAAATGTCTTTCTCCATATTCCTGCCGGGCGTACACCGATGCCGTACACTCCTCCTGGTTTGCAGGCTTACGGGAAGAGCCCAGGAACCAACAGTATGGCATCTGCTCTGCCCGCTCGGCCGCTTTAGGTTCAGTACTAAGACAACCAAAGAAGTTTGCTTTGCTGCTTCGCTGCTCAGTCCTAAGATTTCAGTTGTCATGGCCACACCAGCCTCTTCAGAACAGCTGGGCTCTCCTAAAGGAGGAGGTGGCTTATGGGAAACGAAAGATTTTTGTTAAAAACTGACATTATAATTTTCTCAGTTTGTTCTCTACTACTACATGGATACTAGAGCTCCTGGTGGTCACTGCTTTTGTGTGATGAAATCGAATTGACCACATGGTACCAATTTAAGGACTTCCATTTTCCCCATCCTTCTCACTTTATGTGTCCTTGTTGGTCACACTCTAGAAAGCCCAGTTACATGAACGGATTTCTATTATTTACAGTTTGTAGCAAATGTGATCTTAGAGAAAAAATAGAAAGCATTTTTTTAAAAAAGAATCACCCAAATAAGAGTTTCCCATCACCTTTCTTCTTAAGACCTGAGTGTACTTAGAGAGGACCTCAGACACGAATCTGTACATCTTAAGCATATAGTTCCGCTCCGTAGTTTTGCCTGTTACTAGTGAAGTTTCACTGCTTCTGCTGGTACAACCTAAGGTGCTAAGAAGTTTACTGGTTTTGAACATTCTCAATGTTTCTTTAGGGGTGAGCCACCAGCAGTGCTGTTCCTGAGTCCGCCTGTGGGTGGTATAATCACAGAGAGCACCTGAGACCTCCAGAGGTGTCCCCCATAGCTCCTTGTGCTTGACTAGGATGAGCAGCCTGAAAACCCCTTTCCATCAACAGCAGGAGACTGTGCCTGCCCTTTTGAAAGGTGGGCAGCACTGAAGGCTGCTGTCTTTCTGCATGATTTAAATCTTCCCAAAAGTGGCTGGTTTAGTAGGTCAGATGAACACAGGAGCTGGGCCTCGGCGCCACCCTGCAGCCCCCAGTGATTACCGAGCAAGGAGGTAAAGCTTTCTCACTTGTAAGTGTGAGCAGCAGCTGGACTGGGGCAATAACCTACCTTCAGATTGTGCTGACTGCCACCACACTCTGCTCAGAACAGATCTAAACCAGATAACAGCAAAAGCACTGGTAGCTCTTTACGCACTTGCTGTGGCTGCTGCCCGTGAAACTGCACCAATGATGCCACAGTGGTGGTGGTAAGTCCTGGTTAACTGTGTGCAGGGAAGAATCCATCTCTTAGAGGTAAGAATCCATCTCTTAGAGGACCATCTCTACAAGACCATCTCTTAGATATTCACTGGCTTTGCTAATTCAGTTTCCATCAGCTGCTTTGCTTTTTGTTGCCGTAAGTTACCCTTAAGTGTTCACTGGGGTGTTTTGTCTCCACACTCCTCACACTGGTGAGGGGATAAGCCCAATTTGAGCAGTAGAACTCTTGGATCTTCTGACCAGTGCACACTGTAAGATGACAGTAACAGTAGCTGCTTTTGTCACTGCTTTGGGAGAGCACGTGGCCGGTCACTGTTCTCTCACCAGCCTTTGACTGGTCTTTGGTTAAGGGCACAAGGAGCAGCTTGTCTTTTGGTGCAGTAGCGTGTGGCCACCGCAAAGGCCTGCAAGCCCAGTCTTTGGCATTTTTTTTCAGCCTAAACCACAAGAAGTACCGATGCAGGTGCAGTTCAGTATGTCAGGCAGACTCTTCTCTGCATAAACGTTCAGGTGTGTCCCTAAATCCTAGCCACAGGCCGTCTCTAATGCTGAATCGGAGCAGCTGGGTGTCCCCAGCCTCCTGGGAAGATGGTGGAGGGACACACAGACAGAGGTGCTGGCAAACAGGGACAGGCTCTGTCACTGGCAAGCAGTTGGTAGCGTCCTGCAGTGGCCACTGGAGTTCAGCACTGGCAAATGCGCGTGTGCTGAGGTGGATGGAGTTACTGTTGTACTGCAAGTAGAGGTTTAGTGTCTGCTCTCACTTTGTCTCCTGTTAGAAATTCAGTAGACCTAGTAACCTTCAGGGTTCAAAGGACAGTTGGCATCGTTCTCTCTGTTCAGTTCTCTAGGATTTGGGTTATGTCCTTCTCTTCAGAGCATTGCCCAAAATTAGTAGGGGGGAAAAATCATCTTAATCTGATCGCTGCATTAGCAGAGGGTGATGTTCTTTTAGGATCTCTTAAATTATTAATTTTTCACAATTATTTTCCTTATACTCCTGCTGCCCATAGCCTGCAATGTGCAGACTTACAGTGCTGGATGTTACTGACACACCTTCTGTGGGACAGTGGAATTGAAGGAGGAGAAATAACTATAAATAGTTTAAATAAATGCATCTTCCTCTTAATCTTTAAGTCCTACTTTTTAAAAACTTAAGTAGAACTTAATGCAGACTTGTGAATTCTCCTTAGTGTGTTGACAGGTTGGTTTTGGGTTGCCTTGTTTGGTTTTTTTGAAATAAAGTCAAGGTCTTAGTTAAAAATAAGCCACATGCTTTTTTTTCCATTGCTGTAAATAGACATCCTGGCCAAATTCATCCACTGGAGAGTACAGACCGATACTGAGGTTGAACTTGGCTCAGAAGTCTACACTTACTAAAAGCTGTTGTCTCAATTATATACATTTCTAGTTTACATTCATATTTATACATCCTGCATTAAAATCACTAATCTTCACTGAGTACACTTGAAAATGGTTTTGCTTTTAGAAACCACAGTATGTGAAGCCTGTTAGTATTCGAAGGGTATTTTAATCACTTGCTATCTTCTTTTTATGGCAACCTGATCTGCCCTCTAGGGTTTGCATCCTGGCCTTCATTTTTTTACAGCAGTCTGTGCAAGGTAGGCAAATATTGCTCAGCCTTCTGTACAGAGAGTTTACAGATGTCACGTGGTTTGTATTAGATGGGGTGACGGACACTGTTTTAAAAGTGGTTGGATGGTGAAGATACATTACAGGCAAAGGTAATAAATGCAGTTGTACTAGTCTGTAAAGCACAGTGAAGTGCTGAGGATGCTATAGACCGAGTAAAAGGATGAGCAGCTACTTGCCTTGGTTCAGGCCTTGATGAGCAGCGTAGATTCTGCTCTCATTTCATCACACATTGCTTGTGCCGTCTAACCAAAACACGCGATTGTGGATTGGAATGTTGTGATACTGTACCTTTTTATGTTCCTGTAATAAAGTTAACTGTAATACGCTTTAAATCTTCACAAAAAAAAAATGTAAAGAAGTTTTATATTATATGGTTAAAAAAAAACAGAAATCATTACATTTGCAAGGCTGAGCCAGGGAGCATTACGCGCTCTAAGGAGCTCTGAGGATTGCCCAGATCTGATGCAGCGTCACGGTGAGTTCACGTTTGGATCTGTGCTGCTTCTCTGGCAATGTGTAGGTTGATGAGGGTGTGCAGAAGGATATCCTCCTTTTAGAGGCTGTGCTGGACTAACTGTGGTGTGTGTGTGACGAGTAGATGGGATGTTCTGATCATTTACAGTCTGTAGTGGATCTTTGGTAGGTTTAGGTTACGTGGATCGAGAACAAATACTCAGGTTCCCTGTTAAAAAAGACGTTGTGGTTGATTTTCTGCAATGTTTATTTGAAAACCAGAAACAGTACCATTTGACTGCAGAATTTCTTTTTGTAGAGGTGAAGTAGTGACTGGTTCTGACCTCTAGCCAGTTACATCAGACACAGGACAACAGAACAACCCCGAGTCATTAAATCTCAAGCGCGTCCATTGCCGGCAATGGACGTCACAGCAGCAGTATCTGAGGGCATGCCAAAGGATCAGCTCTTCTGAGAAGTGTGGCACTCACGGAGACGCACAAAGAGAGCGGGGCTCTTCCCTGCCACCCACGTGCAAAACTCCCAGTAGCGTTCGAATTTCACGCGCGCGCGTCGGGGGCAACAAGAGAGCCCTCGTGCGTACGTTGGCAAATCGGAGACGTCTCGCAGAGCTGCTTTTCCAGCGCTGCCAGGTGGTGTCTGAAGGAACTTGGTGTAAATGCTTTAAGACACGTCCACGTTTCACTGGGAGCAAGGGGAGGGCTCGTCGCTGAGGAAGGATTACTTGGTCTCTGGTGGGGTAAGCACCTCAGGTTACTGCCACCGCAGTGCGTAGAGGCCTTACACGCTCCGAGCACACTCGGCTTCCTCCAGGACCAAAGTTGTGCATTTACAAAGGTCTGAGAGATGAACGAGCACTGAAGCAAATTTTACCACTCAAAGTGGTGCCTGCTAAAGAGGAAATAGGAAGGATCAGGAGAAATTCGAGCTATTATTTTTGTCTCATGAACTAATGTCTGCATAACTCCAAGCTGAGAACATTTTTATAGAGCAGAAAAGTCTCTTTTCAACAGATGTCTGTTGGACCGCATTCTTCGATTCTGATTTCACGGAAGAGCACATCTAGAACTTGAAATAGAAGCAGTGGAGTAAAAGTAATGGAGCCAAAATCCAGACTCGTTTCAGAGTTGATACTAGAAACTGCAGAGTAGAAAGCAGTTGTTAGTTTCAAAGTGCATTATAAAACGTAGAAGAAATCAAATCTCTTGAATTTAACCAAGGCAATGGTAAAGGAGTGGACAGCCTGCTACCGCAGAGTGGCAGTTGCCTTCTGACAGTAACTGGCTGTCACTCTGCTGTAACTTGCAGCACATAACCTAGTGATAAAAGGATGAAAACCAGCATCTTATCTTTCCAGGTGTCCAGTTATCCTACTACTAAAAGGTGCTTCTCCGCTCGGAATTTTCAATAGGAGGAAAACGTTACCTTTGTTTGCAAAGACTCAAGGAGTTGATGCATTTGGTAAGAGCGTATAAAACAAAAGTTTTCTTTCCAGAAGGAAGACAACTGTTGATGTGTGTCTCTTTAAGAATGGAGCAGATCTAGGCTATCAGAAGAGGCTCTCATATTAGGGTTCCTCTGCCCCCCATATTACATTAAAATCCAGCTAAATTTTCTCTCAATCCAAAATCTGAATGGAATTCTTATACTACATCTAGGACAAGTGTTACAGATCTTGGGAAGCACACGCTCACTTGAGCTTCTCTTGCAGTAATATTTCAGCAACGCAGTTTGTTCAGCGTGTGATCAGAACACCGATCAGCAAGATTACTATCTTTTAAATGGCATTTATTCTGGGAGGTGGAGTTACAGGTGGTTTGGCACAGATACAGGTGGTGGGTTCTGTTTGGGCTCTCAGGCTGAGAGGTTCTTTTTCTTGTTTACAGCATTCAGGAGCAGGTGCACATAGGATGTTAACAAGTCATCCATTTTGTAACCCTGTCAGAAAAGACAAAAAGTTTTAAGTCTCTCAAAGAGCTCCAGAAGCAAAAATAACTATCATTTCCTCCATGTTTTATCTTCTTCCTAGGTTCTTCCCTACAAGGACATCTCTTCCAACAGCTGTCACTATTGTAATAATTATTTATCTATTCCTCCCTCTTCCCTTCGTAGATGTACAAAACTTCACGGAGCGTTGTTCTCCTGTCTCCTTGTCATTCATTCTCCTTGGCATAGAACGACAAGGAGACGGTACAAGCATCTTGTACTTAAGAATCCAGACTTTTCTGTGAGAGAAGCTGGCCCTGAAGTGTTTTTATGTTATCTTTACAAATTTACCTTTAAATATCAATACAGTGATGCTTGTCTGAGTCTGTGGATAACTTGAAACCAGTTCTTAAAAAGGTTACACCGCTCATTTAGAAGTGTAGAGTCTTACAAGGATGTTGTCGCGGCAGAGATGGATCAAACCGTGCAAGACAAAAAGCCTCTTACATCATTTAGTGGGTAAGTGCAGTCTTTTCTTAATGCCTCAGGCAGAATTTTGATGGATGGGAAGAATTTGGGATATTGCTGTTTTTCTTTGGCTCTGTGACTTAGGTCTTTGCATCAGAGGGCATTAGGTAGCACTGAACCAGTTCTAAACTGCAATTTTATTGACACAGCAGTAAT
Organism: Baryphthengus martii; assembly: GCA_013396935.1. Taxonomy (NCBI): domain Eukaryota; kingdom Metazoa; phylum Chordata; class Aves; order Coraciiformes; family Momotidae; genus Baryphthengus; species Baryphthengus martii. The sequence continues at coordinate 467,304 of VWZK01003721.1, read as the reverse complement.
ACTTCTTGTACTGCACTGGTTTGAACATCTGGTTTGGCACCGTTGTTTTGTAGTAATTCTGGATGTAAAGGAAAAATGGGGAGTTTCTTGGGTTTAAGTTGAAAAAACTCTTCTTACCAAAGATGTCTCACATAAGATCCGGTTTCCTCGTACCAGGTTCCCTATGGTCACATGAAAATATGTGCTCCCACTGCTCCAATTGGAGATTTTATTGAAGGGGTAGACTGTTAAAATATCCTGTAAGGGGAAAGAGACTGAACTGTAGAGCATTTCTCAAATGAAAATGGGCTGTTATGTTAAAAAGCCTGTAGAGCCAGAGCATTCTTTCTCTTTCCCACTTAATTAGTAAATAGAGTGGTTCAAGGCAGGTCGTGCACCCAGACCAGAGGTGTATTGTATTTTCACCAAGCAGGTGAGTCTTAATCACTCTAATGAGCCTTCATTATGTGTTGATCTTTGCCTTAGCACTGATCTAAAACTTGCTGGATATTTGTTTTGTTATTCAAAGCAAATAGCGATATTCGCAAATGGTTTTTTTTGCCTGGGAACTTGGTAAGACCAGAGTGTTTGGGTTAGAGAGCTGGTAAACACTGTCATTCGACCTGATCTTTTAGACACCTTGGGTTTCCTGTGAAGTATTTTTCTGAAGCAGGCTCCCCAGGGCACTGTCCATCTGTCTGCCTGATTATATCGCTTTGCCCAGTTCCATCATGGTTACCACTTCTGTTTTCAGAGCTGATTTACACTGTTTCCAGTGTAGAAACTGCAAAGAAGTGATCTGAGGCAATAACATTTTCATTGGTTTCACCCAGAAGGTGAATAGAGGGACTCCATCCTCTTCAGCCCATCGGGGAGAAGGTCCTGGTGCTGTCCCTAAATCAGCACAATCAGTGAAATCCTTCCTTAGGGAGCCTCTCGAGAAGCAACCCTTACCTTTGTCTTCTGATGTATCAGTGAGATTCCTTGTTTGTTGATTGCCATCAGCACAATCTCTGGGAAGTTTGGCTCCGAGGTTTGCTATAAAGCAGAAATGAAGGAATGTTCTGTATCAGGGTAACAGTTCAGTGCTGCTTGTTCTCACTACCAGATGAACCCTGCAACATAAAGCTCTTTGGTATTGTGGAACTGTTGCTAAGGATGACTTTTCTGGCAGTATATTGATGACTTAAGCAGCTGCTATGGAAAAGCAGAGTCCAGTCCATTATTTCCTAGGCTGATAACAGGCTTGATGGTTGTTGGCAAACCCGTTAAAAGCCTAAAGAGGAGAAACTAAGGTGGGAAGTGATCCCTGGAGGTATCCCCTGTAGAATTAGCGGATTAGTACGGTTCTGTTCTAAGGGAAGTGTACCCAGAGATCCAAGATCTAGCAGCATTTTGTTGTGAAGAGGACAATTGAGTATCTGCGTCACTAAAAGCCCCCTGCTACAACTGCTACGTAGTTGTAAGGTTAGGTGTTACCACTGGACCAACCACAGAGCCAGTAAACAACAGGCAGAGCTCAGAATGGGTAAAGAACCCATCTCCTCACTCTGAAGGAACCAAGTTTTCCTCGGTAGATGGTGGGATTTCAGCTTTCTAACGTATTCCCGCTACACAGGTATGGAGTTACAGCCAGTCCAGATCCCCCGGTGCCGGTCTACTGCCAAAGCCAGGCATACGGACCTACCTTCACCTCAAAGAAGGCTGATCCAAACGTTGGCCACTGGTGTATCATTTTCAAGAAGGCAATCTTGGCCTCATCCACTGTTTTTCCTTCATGTTTACTATATGCTGCGGTAATGCTCTGTTCAGGAAAAAAAGGATGCAAAGCTTATTCCATTGCAGACAGGCAGGTTTCCGCTGTCCGGTGTTAGCACTAAAGACGTCGTCGGGGCACCACCAAGATCAGCCTTTAACCCACGGCAACAGAAGACCATGAAAATAGGCTACCATGCCACGGGGCCAGCTGGAGCCAGCACCTCCCCAGTGTTCCTTATGAATTTTTGAGGGAAGTGGTTGAGTTGGAGGTTGAGTGAAGGAAGTCCAGGAGCCCAAGGGAATGGATTTCAGGGCAGAGGGGCAATATGGGATGAAACAAAATTCAGCAAGCCAGTGTTCAACACCCACGGACATGGATCACACGCTGAAACATGTTAACGTGAAACTTTTTCCTCTGTATTTGAAATAGTGTCCTTGTGTCTTCCTCAATGGACTAAGTGATAAGTATCTGCTGAAACTTTCTTGCCTTTTGGTGGTAAAAGAGCCTTTTTCTGTGAGTGGAATGCACATGATGCAAGGTGACTGATTTGCTGGCTATGAAGTATTTAGAACACATCTTAATTTTCTGTTTCTCTAGAAGACCCTCAAATCCCGAGTCCCATCACTGGCTTTCCCATCTCTAACTCTTCTTCTGGGCTCTGAAAGTAGGTTAGTATTTCAAAGAAAGATGTAGATCCCAAATCAATCGTCCAGGCCTGCAGGTATCTTTCAGAGCTTTGGTAGAGAGGATGCAAAATCTGGATTATAAGAGGCAAACCAAGAATATCGAAGAGCACCCCTCCACAGTACTTTCAAACGCTGTCAGATCAAAACCATAGGGTGGCTCAATGCCTTTCTTGTCTCCCAGAGCTCTGTGGAGGTAGTGTGGTTAATGAAAGGTGATGTTCTTACCTTCTTCCACTCATCTGCTGAGATTGCTCGGAGCAGATTGTCTGGCACCAGCTCCCTCAGGATTTTGGGGACGGTTGCCAGATGCGTCTGGTCTTTGTTGAAGCGCACTTTATAAATCAGCCCTGCCAGCTGGACGGCTTCGTCCTTGGAACACTTGTGGTAGCCTCTCAGGTACTTTGGCAACTCCTGGAAGAGACCAGCTCTGAATTCAGACAGAGAATGGGCTGAAACAAGCGGTGATTTATGTACTCTAAATCTGAGGGGTCAGGACGTGAGTTTTGCCAAACACGGTCCAGGGACATCTCAGGAACTTTTGACTCCTCAGGGAGGTTCTCTGGGTGGTGTTTAAAGGTCCTTTCCAACCCAAACAACCCAAATTGTGTGTGATTCTCCGTACAATTACGGAGCAAGATGAGCACCTCTGGGAAACCGATAAGGGAGCCGTGCTCCTATACAGCTGAAGTCTGAACACAGAGCAGTAAATCTGCCCCCAGGGCTGAGCTGTGCCCTCCAGAAGCGCTCCTCTGGAGGCCTTGTAACGCAGGCCTGGGTGAGGGAGGTGGTAATGCTCCAGCAGGCTTAGTCTCCCAGGAATACTTTTTGGATGCCATTGCCCCATGTTGTATTTATGCTTTAGGGAGCTGGTTACCTGGTGGTAGTGAAAAATGGTATCAGCTTTCAGGTCCTTCCCAGGAGTTACATTGAGCCACAGCTTCCTCATGAAGTACACCTCATAAGCCACAGAAATAGCTCCTAAGGAAACAACATCTTGTTAGCATTCTCTGCATCACTCTAGAGTTCTGCAGCTTTTAAATGGCTTGTGAAGTTTCTTCAGAAATGTACTTCTGGTTTTAATGGTAACAAAACCGCGGTATGACCGAGGAAGTGCCTAGTTGTCAGTTCCTGGGCTCTGACCGTGCGGTGATCTAAGGTGCAGGCTCTTCAGAGCCGAAGAAGTAGAGGATGCCTGCAGTGGGAGTGTTTGTTGTTTCTTGGTGCTGATGCCAGCTGCCTGCCGATGTGCAGCTCACCTGAAGTCTGTTATACTGCAGCAGGTACATTCCCTGATGGCTGTGTTTACAGAAATGAATTGCGATTTAGTGCACCCACATCTTTATGCTGTGATTTTCAGAGCTCCAAGCAGCTGCATCAGCTCTGGAGAGAGGGAAATGAGAAAGTCCTAGATACACAGCCAGTGCTTGAGGAGATTAAATCTCAGCTGTCCTAAAATAAGCAAAGGTCAGGATAAATGAATATGAAATTGGAGTAGAGTTTGAGTTTGATCTAGGTTTCAAAATTGTTACACACGGGGTGAAGTGCAAAGAGTTGCTGTCATTAGCGTTACACTGTTTGATTCTAACAAGTATTCCCCTGGCAATAGAACTTGTGCTTTGGTATCACCAGGTAATAATCTAGACAGCAACTTCCTAACAACCCAGGGGATGGGAGCAACGCTGTAAAGAGCACGTGTTGGCTGCTACCTGGTCAGGCAATGCCTGAGCCTTGGACCGTAAAGAGGATCAACCTGCCTCACTTGTGTACATCCAGCTCTCTGTTTTGGCTGCAACGGGTCAAAAAAATCTTTGGTACCAATTTAAAATTTCTGGAGAGATCCTCCCACAAAGATGCTCTGGTGTTACTTAGAGCCAAGTGCTTGGCTGCATCAGGTCACTGGATCTTACTGCTGGAGCAGGCAGTAACTGTGTGCTAACAAAAATGGTATCGTAAGGCTCTGCTACACGCTTCCCAAGGTGGAGTAAATCCTACTGGATAAATTTGCTGCTTCCTCAGTTCAACACAGCATCTCATGCAGCTTCTTACGGTGCTGGTGTTCTCCTTACCATCTTTCCCGGGTTTGTTCCTCCTGTTCCAGTCTGTCACCTGCCTTAGTGAGTCAAAGAAGTAGTCTGCTTCATTCTGACTGATCACCTGGAAGAGGCCAAGCAATGAAGGGGAGAAGGGAAGGATTGGCAGAGCATATAAAATATTGCCTGTGCCAACACACTCAAGTATCAGGCTGATTTTTTTTTTCTCTGTCTACGGTAAGAGAGAACAATTACAGCAGGAAAGACAGAGGCAAGGGGAAAAAAATAGAGAAACGGGAGGAAGAAGGTTGAAATGGTTTACATTTCATATGGAGATTTTTATTGCATCTTGCGTTGTTTTTTAATTTCCAGCCTGCTTGTTGAAATCAAGCTGAAGTTGCCCACCTTATTCTTAGCCATCTCCTCTTTGTAAAATACTGGCACCTCCTGGGTTCCTTTTTTTCAGGAACACAGTACATCAGAAACTCCCTGTGCTTGGACGCAGTGCTGCTTTTGCCTCGATCACAGTTCCAGAGAGAAGGGATCTCTCAGGGAGGCAGCCAACCCAGGCTTCAGCTCGGGCAAGACAAGCTTCTGAGAAACTAGAGAGCAATCAGCCGGTGCTGCTCAGCAACTGCTCTGCCTGATCCTGGTGGGTGCTGTGCATGTGCAGCACACGCTTCCTGGGCAAAGCCTGAGTGGAAAAGGGCTGAATCCAGCAGGATGCATCCTGCAGTTTGCTACCAGCTCAGCAGCTGAAAGAAAACCTGGGTCTTTTCTGCTTTTAGTACCACCTCTCTACTGGTAGGGTCTGCATTTCCATCCAGCCCCTTCGAGAGATTCACAAGAACTGTTACGTGCTAAAAGTTCTAGACTAGGTTGTATCGCCTCAGTAAGACAAGCAATACCGACCTGCTCTGTTGCTTGGTTTCATATATGGTTGTTTAGGTGGCCTGGTAAATAAATAAGAGAGGAGGGAGGAGTCTTTTCTACCCTGCCATAGTCAAGAAGAGTTACCTTGTCTGCGATCTTCACAAAGAGGCTGAAACCTTCCCAGGAGCTCAGCTGCAATCTGGACGCAATGTTCTGACACAAAGTCCGGTTTTTGGTGTTTGTTCCCACCTCAAATGTCTGTTGAGTTTAACAAGGCTCTTGTTACTCAGAGGAGAGGAAGAAATGACACCACCGAATGTCTTGAAACGTGCTCCTGCGTGAACACATTGTGTCTGGGAAAATGGTCAAGGCTGGGAAAACAAGTAAGTTCTCACCTGTTCTGTTTCGTTGGGGAAGCAAATCTTGTGAGAGATCTTCGTGTTGTTCTGTAAGATGGCCTCAACCTCCACAGGATGAGGTGCCCACTTCCTGGAACCGTTCCTGCAAAATGTCACCACCGTCATAAGAGAGGTCAGTGCTGAATGTTTAATCTTTGAGGAACTGAACGACGGTGTTCAGTCCGAACAGTAAGACTCCACCCAAAACGCTAGCGCTGTGCGGTGGGGTGGGCTCCAACGGACCTTCACCCCAGTGCGAATTCAGTGCGTTAACAACAAGAAGCTGAGGGTATTATTAGCTGTGTGGTAAAAGTCTGTTCTACTCTGCAAGGAGATTGCATGAGTAAGGCACATTCCTAGCCAGGACCGTTACCCCTTCTATGTATCGAGCCACATTTTTCCTTACTGCTACGGAAGCCTGAAGATAGTGGGCACAAGGAGAAATACGTTTTATTTAATTCTTGCATCAGCAAAAAGATTCAGGAGACAAGTACCAGACAGGTTTGGAGGGCTGCTAGAAGCATTACATTTGATAAAAGAGCTGGCAGGTAATCACTGACTGGAGAGGAGAGCCTCTTGACTTCCAGTGCTTTGAAGTTCGACCTCAGAGCAGAGCTGCCTTTTAAAGCAAAGGAACCAGCTCTGAAGCCTGAGTCATGCAGAAACCTTGATGCAGTTGAAGTGAGGACAAATCTAGCACATTACCTTCTGGGGCTGGTATTTTCCTGCTCTCAGTGGCACAGAGCAGGCTGCTTGGAGATGTACACCATAGCTTATGGGCCAAACTCCTCTCTCATGCTGGGCCAATCTCTCAGCTTAGTCTGGCAGCCAGCTTTAGTTGTGTGGATTTGAAAACAAACGGTTTTCCATTAAGTAAAGTAGCAGTTCCATTTGGAGGAGGAAAACCTGACTGTAACCGAGTTGAACGGCATGTGCTTTGGTACTGTGCAGGCACTGTAAGGAGTGTGGATCTGCCCTGCTCGGTCATCTGTTCCTGGACTTGCAGCAGGAGTAGGCCACAGGAGTCAGGCTGAGCCCAGCAGCTTGGCTGGAGGGCCACAGGGCCCACACAGGGCCATCGCTCCTCGCAGCCTCAGCTAGGAATTCATTGCCAAGGTAAGATCTGCTTAGCACCCCTCAGGGTGCTTGCTGGTTCCCTGGCCAGGAGTCTGGGGGTGAAGCTGTAAAGCTGTATGTGGAGGAGAAGGTGTCCCCAGGGGCACAGCCGGCTTCCCCTCCACAGATTGTAGGACAGTCCTCTGAGCCGCCTGCTCTCCCCTTTCCAAAAGAGAGCAGGTTACTTACAGGGAGAAGTTGGACTAGATGATTGTTTTGTGTTTCTTCCAGCTGAAATGTTATGTATTCTATTCAGCCGGTGCAAGTTTAATATTAGGAAAAGAAACGCTCTTAGAAAACAATGTTTGTCTGTTCCTTTTCCCACCCTTCCCAGGCTCCAGACCTGGGGTGGTTTAGCAGATAGAGTTCTCTTCCCACACTGCCCCTTCTGCTTTTCTCTCCCTGCTTCCCTGCTCTAAAGAAGCTCTATACAGCTCAACAGGGCTTAGAGCATGAATAGCACATGATACAGGGAGGCAGGAATTCTTCAGTCTTCTCCATAGAAAAGCCCAATGAATAGAATTCCTCGTCACGCGTTTTTCAGGCACTTCAAAGGCGAGTTCACTGTGCAGTGACATTTCCCCAGCAGCACGGAGGGGACAGCCCCTGTGTGAGCATTCCCCAGGAGCCTGGCCCACAGGGCTCACAGACCAAACACAGGGCATAGCTAAGGGAAAGGGGAAGATGGAGGAGCTGGAATTAGAAATCATCAGTCAGCTTCTCTCCTGAAGGGGTCTGTGGCAGGCAGGTGGTAACTCGGAGCAGCATCAAAAAGGAGAAGGTCGGAGTCAACCTTGATGCCGACGCACTGTGTTCTCAGAGCGTCGATTCCAGTGCCGGAAGGAATCTAGGGAAACAGTCCCCACGTAGTTCAGTGGATCCTTCATGAAATCCTGGTAGCCTTTCCACTCTTTCTAGTGGTGTCATGTTCATGACGCCAACAAGTCGTTAAGAAGCTCGGGAAGCACTGTGGTTTGGAGGCCTTGTGCTTCAGCCCTCACCAGGACCGGGGTAATGCCGAGCAGACTGGGCAGCGCCGTGCTGTGAGCAGCCATCTAAGTGTCAGGGCTTTGCTCATTTGGGTTTTTGCAAAGACTAGGAATTGGCTGTGTTGATCCTCTCTTCCCAGCGTGGATCTGCTTTGCTTCTCCATCAGAAAACCAACACAGCCGCCTTTGCACGCTGCTGATGTCAAGGACACGCCCACTGTGAGTAGCACCTACTATTTGTAGCTCTGCTACTGACATTCAACAACCTCCAGACTAATCCTCTGTAAGGGGGATGAGGACTTGCTGCCTCATCAAAGGAAAGCAAGGGCCAGAGCTCATTAGTGACAATGCAGGATTTCATTTCAAGCTGCGTGCCCTTTCAGGATGTTTGAAATACCCAGGTCTGGGAGTCAAGAGATAGCGTGCGGTGCTAAACTTTCTAAAATGCTACATGTTTAAAAATCTCTGTGAAAGAAAAAAGTGAAACTGTTACACAGCCCTCTCTTAGAGGTTCAAAATCTGTGAGAAAATTGAAAATAATGACCCCTTAAGAAAAAAAAAAAGATGTACAGAGAGAAAGTAAAAGTCTCAATATTCTAGCCCACGTGCTTTTTGGCACGCGATTCACGATCTCTGAACACCTTGAGCTGGCCCTGCGCTGGGTCGTTTACCTCATCACTGTCTGAATCCTCCGGCTGCACTCCAGGGCCAGCTTTTCTTTCTGACGTGTCTCCATGAACTTCTGGGCGTGTTTCAGCAGTGACTTGCTGGGTGGGAAGAGGCCAGTGCAGAGCCAAAGGAGCTGCCAGCCCTTGGTGATGCTGTACCTGTGAACACGGAGCAAACGCTTCTGTTACAGCCACAGGTCATTCTTCCTTTGGCCACGCACCAGCTCCAGGGAAGAGAAACCCGCTCCCATCATGGTGTGTTGTGCCCTTCAGCAGAGAGCTGCAAATCGACCGAGCCTTCACACGGGGTCTGGCAGCCGGTTTCTGTGCAACAGCCACAGGCCACTTGCAAAGGCAGTGCTAAATCATAGACNCAGGACTCCACACTTGGGCTTATTGAACTTCATGAGGTTCCCCTTTGCCCAGCTCTCCAGCCTGTCCTGACCTCGTTGGACAGCAGCACAGCCTCCCTGTGTGTCAGCCGCTCCTCCCAGTTTCGTATCATCAGCGAACTCGCTGAGGGTGCGCTCTATCCCCTCATCCAGGTGGTTGATGAAGATATTAAACAAAACTGGCCCCAGTGCTGATCCCTGGGGAACACCACTGGCCACAGGCCTCCAGCTGGACTCTGTGCCGCTGATCGTAACCCTCTGAACTCTGGTGTTGAGCCAGTTTGCAATCCACCTCACAGTCCGATCTCTATCCCACATTTCTTGAGTTTATCCCGGCTGATAAATATGCCTGACAGTTGCAAATCTCATTAATAACTACAAGCTCCAGCTGAACAGTCACCTTGGTGGCAGTGACCCTGGTGCCATCCTCCTGGGAAGCTACTGTCGGGTTGCTGCTCAAGCCCACGTGGATCTGGACTGTGGTTTATCGGCTGGTTGTGCTCCCCTGCCCTCCGTGCCGGCCGGTGCTGCTCAGGGCACCAGCACTTTGCATGCAAATTGACTTTCCCTTACACGTGCACCTGCTCTGAAAAATGAGCATGGAGTTGTCACTGTGTAATGAGGGAGTTACAGTTCCTAAACCCTTCAGGTCGTAGTTGGTAGAATTTCCAGGCAGAAAGCCAGTTCTTCCAGCCTCCTGATCGGTGAAATCTGCCAGTCAAAGCTCGTCTGGCATCTCACCCTCCCCTCTAAGCAAGGCTGTGCAGCCAGGAGGTGGCCAGTCATTCTACCTTCACAGGCAGGAGCAGAACACGCTTCAGCTGGGTCCCAGGGAGTGCTCTCAAGTGGTGCTAAATGGTGTGAAATGGTTTTGGCTGGGAAGGTCAGCAGGTCTGCCTCTGAATGGGCACCAGACTCTGCTGAATACAGAGGTCCTGGCTGCTTTATTCCCATTTACTTTCTAATCCTGCAGATGAAGACCCGCTATTTTAATCTCATTTCTACACTAAAGATCAGTGGTGTTTGTGCCTGCGTGAGAGCAGGACGTGGTCCGTAGCCCAGTGGCCTGGGAAGGTTGCAAGATTTGTTGCTCTGACTGTTCTAATGAAAATATATGGAAATAGCCGCCTTTCAAGCATTGTTTTTTTCCACATCAGTGATCCCTCTCAAAACAGTGAATGACCCACAGGAGTAGGTTACGTCAGGCATGGCACTGGCACCATGGTTACAGGCTGTGCCTTAAACACCCTGTGAGATTTACTGCACGCAAGGAAATCTGCCATTTCATAGTTACATGGTAAAAGCGCCACTAAATATTTGTGGAACAGTAAGAAAGAAAATAAACAAACAGAAGCTCCTTCTCTAACTTTTGCAGCGGCACAACACAGCTAGAAACAGGCAAAACATTTGGCTATTGATTAGTAGTATTTAAACTTTTTTCTTCAACTCTGTTCTGCTGGAAATCTGTCAAATTATCATTTGATGAGTGGGGAAGAAAACACCAGCCTGTTTCAGAGCCTTATGCGGGGCCTGTGTAACTAACTGTTCTGCAAGGTAGTTGTGTAACCGAATTAATATAACTATTCAAAAGTATTCACTGGTGGTAAAGGATCTAGTGTGAGCTCTGTGTATATAGGAGGGAAATACTGTCCCTGGGAAGCTGCAAACACACGGAGGGCTGGCGGAGCAGTCACTGAAAGCTGGCAGAAAGTCTGTGCGGTGCCGCGTTTTCTCCGCAGGCTGCCTTGGGAGTGAGAAGGTGTTGGTACCACCTTGCCTGCCTCACACCAAACTGCACCCGGCCGAGCACTGGATGCTGATGGGAGCACAACAGCAGCTCAAGGGAGAGGAGCAGTGCTCCTGCTCTGTGGCCTTTCACTGCCAGCCGGTGGCCCTGAGTGCCCTGCAGAGGTGAGCCCCACGGCGCTGCCTGGACAAAGGGGGAAGGGAAGGTGTCGCTCCAATATCTGGCCATCCTGCCCCGGCACCAGTTCCCAGTCACCTCCTGCAGTTGAGCCCTGGCTCTGCAGGAGCAGGGTCCTTGCCCCCAGGGGAGTACCTGTTTTTGTTCTCAGTCAGTTGCTTCATAATCTGACAGTAAATCTCATCCCGCAGGACCTCCTCCTGGATGGCAGCTACGAATATCTGGTCAGTGACTTCCACAGAAGAGTGTGTCTGTTTTGAGGGATAGTCTCCCATGAATTTCATGATGGGTGAATGTGCTGTTAAGGACGAAAGCAGGACAATTTTGGAAGGTAAATGGGAAGTCTCACCTGGATCCTAACATGTTAGTGACTCTGTCGATGTCTAAGTGGGAAATACTGGGAGGAGGGTCCGGAACATATTCCCTGACTGTCCCCTACCCTCTTTCCCTGTGCAGCAGTTACTGCTTGGCTGCAGTTTGTACTCTTATTAGCTGCTTGCTCTGGACATTCGCAGTAAAACTCACTCACACCTAAAGCCACGTTCTCAGTCACGTGAGCCCTCAGGAGTTGTGGAGCCTTGGGAGGGAATAGGAACCTTTCCTCTGCAGACAAGGGAAACAGAGTTGATACCCCCCACCTTGTTCTAAATGTCTCCCCCGTAAGATGGATGCGGTATTATCTCAAGGGAGGTGAGCTTCACGGAGGTAGCTTGATCTTCTTTCCCCTGTGTGTTCTCAGGTCCCAAAGGGAAGAGCGGAAGGATATCAGTGAAGGCCTGACAGGCCAAATCCCGAAGGTCAGGGTCTGCGCACGCTCTCCTCAGCAAGGGCTGTTTCAAGGGCTCCTTAGAGTGTGCCCACAGTTGGCTGCGCCCGCGGGATTTCTGGAGAACAGCTTTGCTAATGGATTCCTTCTCAGGAGTCCTGTGTGGAGACAAGTGCAGGCAATACAAAATCACCAGATCAGTATTAATATGAACATAGAAGGTCATTATTGCAAAGACTTATCTCCTGTTCTTTCCCAAGACAGCGATCTCCTATCTCCTTTGATTGTGCAGGTCAACAAGAACAGGAAAATGTAGTTTCTTGTAGATCCAGAAGGGAGAAGGGTTTCAAAAAGAAGACAGGTTTTAGAAGACTAATTTTTCCCTTACTCTCCAAGGCCTGAGCTGGTTTGCATCCTTGCTAGCTGAAGGAGTGGGAAGTAAGAACAGGGCCTGCTGGAAAGAAGTAAGTCCAGCTGGGGGGTCTTCTACCCTTCCCTTTGCGTTTCTGCAGACAAAAGATAGAAGCAGGCCGTGTGCCAGACTCTCTGCACATCCAAAGTCACAATTACAGGGAAGAAAGAGAGAAAACCCGGTCAGAAATGGGAGATGCTGTTACATCCTAGGCTTCGAGGATCACTAAGATCAACAAGAACTTTCCTAATGCGCAGACTACACAGAGAGCTTTACCTGAAGTGTTCGTAGGAGAACTCCTCCAGGGTGTAAGGCTTCACCTTGAGATCCTCTTCATCAGGTTCATCCACATAGGAGTTCTGTGAAGCTGTTCTCCTCTGGTCTGGAGACATCATCAGCAAACTCTGGAATGACACAGCCACACAGAGATGTCACATGGACACAGGTCTCTGCACAGATTGTCACGTTACTCAGCATATACCCACAGATGGTATATACTGAACACGAGCGCTCTGTGCTGCAGGAGACCTTCTGTCCCCTAAGCAGCATCTTCAGAGACTCAGGAAAGACTTGGGAATAATCAGCTCAAGGATGTAATTTCCATAGAGCCAACAGTAACGGCCATCAGAAGATAGGCGATTATCCAGAGCACAGCACTCATTAAAAAGGCACCTGCCGATCACTAGGGTGGTTTTCACTGACTTGTAACCTGGTAACGCAGTAGCCAATATATTGTATCTCCAAGACTGAAGACCAAATTGTTATCAGAGTGATCGGTGGGAAATCTGAACTACCTCAAGGAGAATATTCTTTTAAAGTGCTGCACTTAGAGCTTCCTTTGAGATGTAATGTGTGACCACCGGTCAAGCCCAGTGGGAATGCAGGAGAATTCAAGGGCACACCCATTTCTATGAACTGCTACCAATCCCAGACACAGAAATCCCTAATGGTGAGTGGACCGTTCTTTGAAAGTCATTGCTGTAGTGCAGCTGCAGTCTTCTCAGAGTTTGGGTTAGGTTTAGTTTTGTTTTCAGATGGGACAGAATGAAATGCTTTGCTTTAATGGGAGGTAGAGAACTTGTCTGATTTTGGAGGAGCAATTAACTTCCAGTTATAACTTTAATCATATTTAACACTTGTTATTTATCTTCTAGTCTCTTCAAAGAGAGTGCTCAGCTTTTCTTACCAGCACTTGACTAGAGGGTTTTGTGAGAGAAGGAATGATGTAGATATCTTCCAAAAATACATTCCCTGTTTTGCCCGTCCTTTCATTCTGGGCAGAGATCCAGCCAGAGTTTGCATCCAGCCTCTTGTCTTCGGTGAGGATTAGCAAGTCTCCCTTCTTGAAGGACAGGATGGCAGGGTCTTCTGGAAAACAGAATAAGGGAGCACTGTTCAGGCTTCACATTCCAAGAAAATGCAAAGAGATTGCAACGTGAAAGACAAGGGAATTGTGTTTTGAAGGCGTGAATTCAACTAGCAGTAGAAAGTGATTTGTGTAAATACAGCTAATTATCCAGTGAGGCTTCAGAGAAATCACTTCAATTTCCTCTGACAGCCTGATTTTGAACCACTGAGGGTCACAGCAAAACTCCATTTGATTCAAACGGATGCTGACTTTGTGTCTAGAACTGGTGGCAAAGCATGGGAAGAAACTCAGTGGTTATAAGTAGGTGAAGTTAGTGTTTACATTTTCATCCCCTGTTGTCTGTTCCAGCCAACTATATTCCACAGAAAATTCCAATTTACCACCTCTATGAAATTTTTCTGGCAAGTATTTCCAGGGAGCCCAGATCCAACTTCCTGCTATAAGCAGGCTGAGTTGTTGGACACTGTGCTATCTAAATAAAATATGCAAAGAAGCAGAAGGAGGAAGGAAAGGTAATTTATATGCAAAGGGATTGAATCCCGTTGCCTTATGCTCTGTATTGTTGTGCTGATTGCTGTGCAGCCCTCCTGGAGCAAAGGGACTCTTCCTGAAGTTCTCCCTCTTTGAGCTCTTTCAAACAAGCACTATGGATTCTCTCGAGATTTCTTCCCTACCCTGCAGAAAAGTTACATGACTTACCTGGGGATTTTTTCTCATGCATTGCCACGGCGAATCGTGATCTCTTCTTCAGTCCTTCCAGGAAGGTGACCACCAGTTCAGCAATGACCACGCTGTTCACAGATGTCAGGACAAACTCCTCGGCACGAAGCGTGATGAGAGTGCAGCTCTGTCCAAACGACTTCACTGCCCTATGGATTATTGAACGGTTTGTTGGCAGAGCATCTGAAAAACTTACAGAGCCATCAGCCATCAAAGCCAAGGCACCTACACCTCCTTGCAGATGACTTCCTTAGGGTGAGTACTGGTAGTTATAAATTTGCCTTCTTGTGAGTTAGTAGGCGTGAAGGATTGAAGTGGTTCAGGTTCAGTCTGAACTCCCCCACAAAAGTGCTTCCTGATAGACAGGAGACCACCCTTTTTCGGAGTAACTAGGCGACTAATTAAATCTGTGACGGTCCTCACCGAAGTATTTTTTGTGTGTAAGATCCTGTTCTCTGAGAGATCTGATGCAAGGGTGTGTGCCCTGAGCATGGCAGTGGTTACCCTCTTTCCCTCAGTGATCCTGCTCATGTCCATCACACCTGAGAAGTGTGAACATGCACAGCAGACGGTGGCTTAGCTGTCTTAGTTACTTGGGCTGTTGTTGTCTTGATGCAGATCTGTGCTTCCTTACACCTAGGGGAGGATGGCATAGAAAGTACACACACACACCCCCCTTTCTGAGTATGGGATGAGATGCCTTCTTCAGATCTTGTCTTTCTGGGGCACTCACCTGTTGGTGTGGATGCCAGTTATCTCTGGGAAGGTCAGCTCAAGGAGACGCTTTTCTAACTCATCCAAGAAATAGATACCTTTCCAATTTACGGCAACGATAAAGTGGTTCTTGGGCAAGCTGGGACCTGAAAATGCAGAAAAACCTCCTTATCAATGCTATACGGGTCCTCCTCTATTGATGTGATATCTGTCCTCTACTCCCAGGCTCCAGGTATTACCTGAAAACTTAGTGACTTCAAAGAATCGGGAAAAAAGCAAAGGCCACTGAAAGCGAGCAAAATCTACAATTTGTTCCTTCACAGTCTGATGGGAGAGATGATCCTGTGTGTATGGGGCCTGCGGGATAAAAAGGATACCCACGGTTTTCTCAGTGAAATCTCATGTGCATGATCTGCAGACAATAAAGAGCAGGCCCGATCCCAGAGGTCCCCAGCAGCTCTCTGCTGTCACTGGTGTCAAGGGTACCTGGAGAAAGTCAAATCAGGAACAGCTTCCAGGGACCCGAGCCACGTGCAGCCGAGGGTGCCCACAGGCACGTGGAGTCTGAATTTCCCCCAAATCTCCACCGACTGATCTGTTCAGAGTCTAACACACTTTGGGTGCCGTGGATCAAAACCAATATTCCATCCCGTGCCCATCCTGACTCAGTTGTCAGACGGGAGATACTCTAAGGATTGGAATATACTTTCCTCGTTCTGCCACATCCCCTGTTGAGCCCTGAATGGAACAGTGAGTGCGGAGGTTCTCCGCTCCCCCAGTCCTAATTAACTATTTGGGATACACAAACTGAGCTGTTTTTCCTTCTTCCCCCGACAGACTATTGTTAAATGGGAACGGTGAAAGAAGGAGAAGCGGGCGCTCGAGAGCGGTTACCCGGCGGTGCCAGACAAACCTCTTACCTTGGCATGTGCATAGGTTATAAGGCTCACCCACTTTTCCAGGGGCTTGGACTTCAGCTGTTTTGCTGGGATACAGTCATGGAGCACCTTCTGCACAAGTTCGTTGTGGATGGAATCTCCAAACTGGATATAACAGTATTTTGCACCTATCTCCACCAAATCCTCCTCCTGAAAACATGAATTCATTGAAAGAGGCCTAGAAAGGTGTCACAAAGTGCAGAGAGCCTAGTGCAACCCCGAAGCCAGCTTAGGAAGGGAGTTTTCTCCATTTTTATCTGATAATTCTTGACAGTCCTCCAGCAGTGAGGAGAGATCAACTTCACACAGTTATAACATCAAAAATGTTGTTAGCAAAGATATTTCAGAAGGACCCAAACTGCCCCTTTGGACATGCCACCAGCTGCTACATGAACTGAAAGCTGCATTAAAAATAACCAGTATTAATTACAGTGGCCAGTGTGCCAGCTGGCACAATCACCTGCCCAGGAATTGTTCCTAAGAAGAGTTGTTCACACCCGGGAGAAACTTAATTCACCCTCCTGCTTTTTAATGTGGGAAATTATTAATAGAGTTTTGTCTGTTGAGAAGGCTGAAGAAGGAGCCCCACCTTCTCACAACGGTACTCTCCGTATCGGATGCCGCGAATGACTTGGTGGTAAATGAGATCGGTGCTGACGGGATCCTCCTGGGATTTGTGCCAGGGGGTGAAGATTTCCTTCCGGAAGTAGAGCCGCCAGGGCGCGTGGCGTTCGTGCGTGCCCCGCTCCTTCGCTAGCTGCTCGCACTGAGAGATGGCGTCCAGGACGTGATCTCGTCCCTCACCCAGCGACCAGATCTAGAACAAAGGGACGCTGCGTCTACTGGCGTGCCTGCTTTGGAGCTGAGTGAAGGACAACAAAACCCAAAGCTCCTGGTCTCCTGACAGCAAGAGAAAACTCTGACGAGGTAAGAAGGTGGATGTGCAAGTTGTGCTTTGGTAAATGTGTGTATTGTTATAGAAAGGGGTGGATGGTACCGGGGAAAAAATAAGTTGGAAGTTAAGAGGAAGCAGCTCTGGTTTGCAGTTTTCTATTTCTCCTTGTAACTTTGCTTATCCTCTGGACGTCCCCTTAAGTGCACGCGCAAGGGTTGCTGTGATCGAAACAAAAATGCCATCCCTGAGTTTATTTCTTTGCTCTGGAGGCCTGGCTGAGCACCAAGACGTCATCCTGCTGAGTATGTCTGTTTTGCAGCATTACTGTGAAACAAAACGACCACCAAAGGGAAGGAGAGGCTCAGAGGCCAGCAGGGGAGCTGACAGCAGCAACCCTGGCAAGGACCTTGGCTTTCGATGCCACGCGACAGGGGCTGCATCAGCAACCCTGTGATATAGAACAAGAAAGTAATGTGCAGCGAGGCAGGTGGGACATAGGTCTTTGAGACATCTCCCCAGTGTGTGAGGCCTACTGGTCTTAGAATTGTCAGGGTTAGAAGGGATCTTGAAGATCATCGAGCTCCAACCCCCCTGCCATAGGCAGGGACAGCTCCCACTAGAGCAGGTTGCCCAGAGCCCCATCCAACCTGGCCTTCAAAACTTCCAGGGATGAGGCTTCCACCACCTCTCTGGGCAACCTGCTCCAGTGTCTCACCAACTTCATGGGGAAGAACTTCTTCCTAATGTCCAATCTAAATCTCCCCTCCCCTGGTCTGGATCCAGATTGGCCTGGGCCCACCTCTCCAGCCTGACAAGGTCTTACTCTGCTCCATCAGCTCTGCAGCGCCGTGCATGTGACAAGCAGGTCATGGGAGGCCCACCACACCGCACTGCCCGTGCACGGGAAAAGGGACACTAGTCGGTTATGTGCCTGGCGAAGGAAACCTTCCCAGCCTGCAGCAGGAATTGCCAAGTGGCTCACCAGCAGAAAGGCAGAATCGGATTCTCAGGTCCGGAGATTCAGCTGGGATTCAGAATTAATTTGATTCAAGAGTAGGCCTGGGACAGGACTGCTTCCAGAGGTCAGAGAGAGTCCTTGGTGAGGCTGGGTGGACAGCAGCAACTCCCCAGAAAGAGGAGGGAGCTTTCATTCTACTTTTCTACACCTTACCTTATCAAACACAGCAATGTAGAGTGAAAAACCAAACACGTCCTTCAGTTGGGTTTTATCTGCGATGAACTGACAGATCTCTTTGGCGTTGGACGCGGAGTCTGCGGGGACAGTGATGCTTTGGCCATTCATCAGGGTGACAGTAAACATAATGGGTTTCTTATGCTTTGTTGCCTGTAAGTCAGAGTTAAATGAGAGAGACAAATTATGGACAAACGTTACTTTTCTGTGAAGAACAAAGAAGACATTTAGATTTAAAAGCTCCCCACGCTGTACACCCTCATCGACGACCTTTACGTGATTCTCCAATGCCCACACGGGTTCTTCAATGCACGGTGAGTCTTAAATATAAATTACATCCCCGTAGCAGCACTTGCCTCGAGTTCCCTCCTCTCCACAGCTCAGGGGAGGTGATTACCACTGACACACTTTTTCTGAGCCTTGTTTAGCCTGATGGCTTTTGGGTTGAGCCTTACAGCAGGCATCAGTGGAGAGGCACCCTGCAGCAAGTGCTCTGCCCGGGGAGATGGGTGGTGGGCAATAGGATCACTCAGCTTTCGGAAGGAATTGAACAGAGGGTGTGCGTGTGCACGCTTGTGTGCGTACGGGACACGTTGCTAGGGTGACATTTAAAGGCAGGGGGATGGGTGATACAGTGTGATGTACACTCTTCCTCCCCTCATTTTAAAAATAAGAGCCCTGCTCAGTTCTTCAGAGCTTCTGCCCTCAGGAAGTGGTTCTGGCCTGTGGCTTCTGAGTGGATGGAGGTATCTCGCTGGAAATCATGCGTTGCAGCTTTTAACTTGGGTCCTCCACTAGATTTAGATTAACTGAATAGCCAAAAGAGGTGTATCTAAGAAGCTGCCCAGACTAAAGCAGCTGGTCTTCAATTCCCTTGTGCAGTCGATTTCCGTGAGTGGACTTAGGAAGATGTGTTAGCACAGGTTAGTAAACTCAATCCACTATAAAACAACACAGATCGAGATAATTAAGCAAAGAGGGAGCTGCTACCTGAAGTTCCAGCCAGCTGGGCGGTTCCGTCCGTGCTCCGTTGGCGCAGGTACGCCTCAGGCGCTCAGCACAATGCGGTGCGTAGCCGGGGGGCCCGTGGTGGATGAAATTCAACAGGTACTGTATGCACAGAGCAGAAGAAAGGTAGGAAATGCTCATCCTCATAAACCATTAGAAACCACCTGCAGCTGAGATACTCGATTCGAGTGATGGGTTAGATTACAGGTCACCAGAAAGAATTAAAGGCCAGGGCTGGAATTAATGTTTTGAAAAAGGAGGTCTGAGACATTGAGTTTTCCCTCATTCTGCAGAGCTTTGTTAGGCTCTTCACCAGGTTTAACTAGATGATAAACACAAGCCAGTGGAGACTTTGTTCTTATGATTTAGGTTAGAATAAGGGTCAGCATTTCCAATTGAAGGGCCTGCAGTCTTGTGACATTCTGTATGAACAAAAGGGCTGGGAAGAAGGCTAATTAATTGCACATTAGGATGGATGATGTTGGTTAATTTTAGTTTTACGAAGTTCTCTGGCAAAACCAATAGTCGAAGTCCATGATTTAGATTGGACATTGGAAGAGAAGGATTGTGGATAAACGGAGCTTTTGGAGTTTGTATGGCTCCGATATCTTGGATGACATGGTGTAAGCATGGACTTGTATTTAGCTACTTAGTGCAAGCTAAGTGACCTGGTTATTTTAATGATTAACAGCACTCCTAGAGATAGGGTATGGTCACATCTTTCCCGAATTCTATATTTCGACTATGTTGAAATATGTCTATGGCTTATGTCTGGTTTTTTTCCAAGTAGCATCCATTTAGCAGCATTTATGATTGATCATTTGAGCTAGGCTGTCAGTAAAGTAAAGCTGAAGATTCAGGCGTATCTAGGGATTCCGTTTGCTGCTAAGATCTAGGAGGAAGGCTGAGGTCAAGTTGGAGCCACAGGCTGGTGTTTGTTTTTATCCTGTGGTGAAGTAGATTTATCGTCCATTTAAATTTGGAAATTAGTGAACGATGAAAAAGCCCAAATCTCTATTGAGTTTTGTAGGGCTTGGAGATGTAGGGTAAGAACTGGTAAATATACGGAGAGTGATTTTTATATTGGCCTCCTGAGTATGTTTAATCACTAGGATTGTAATTGGAGATACCTTTAAATATTGGAAGGGCACAACTGCAGAGGTTGACATTTTCCAGATTCTTTGTAGATTACAGATCTAAACTGAAGGCTGTGATCCACAACAGAATCCAACTTGCATGTCATATAATGAAAAAGACTTAACTGTGAGTACAGCAATCATTTATTTAAATTCCCAGATAAGCAGATGGGCAAATGAGATAGTTTCTTTTAAACTCAAAGCACCAGCGGCTATGGCAGCCAAACAGTTTGTGGTTTTTTTTGTATTTTTCTGTATCAAATCATCCAAATACACAAGAAACGGTACAGGCTGGGGCATTTGAGCTGCTGTAGGATGGGTTAGCAGCGTACCTTCAAAAATGTGTCTGAAGGAGGGAAGCAACCAAGGCAAAGTGACAGAAGGATCCAGCCTCGAGCGTAGCTGCTCCTGTTGTTGTTTTCAGTGAGCTGTTTGCAAATCTGGCAATAAATCTCATCTCTGTAATAAAACATGTGAAAGCAACAGATAATGATTCGCTGTCCCAACGATCTCTGGCTACGTTTCCACCGCAAGCTTGGCATGAGTGCAGCAAGATGAAGTAGATCTTCTAAGAATAGAAGTTCCTTGTAGCAAGGACATATAGGGAATAGATGCAAAAATCTGCATACAAACAAAACTGCTACTTAAAAATCATTTTAAATTTTCTGGACTCTTGGAACACACATTTGACAAGCCTGATGTGGGAGGACAAAGGGTAGGTGAGCTTTTGGTTCCCAGAAAAGACATATGATGAAACATTTAAGTGGATACTTAGAGTTATAGAATCATAAAATGCTCCAGGGTTGGAAGGGACCTCCAAAAGTCATCTAGTCCACCCTCCTGTGCAGTAAGCAGGGACATCTCATGGCTTAGCCCGTGGCTGTCAGGACACGTTGATGGGTGGCAATTTTTGCCAGCTGAGGCTCTGCTTCAGGGAGCATCTTGACTGAAATGAAGCAACTGTATAGAGAGGAATGCAGCCCATGACTGAGGTCAAGGCAGGGCCTGTGCCTACGGGCACAGAAAAGTGTTGCGTAAGCTCAAATGGGCTAAAATGGAGGAGAGGACTCATGGGGTTAGGTCACAACCAACCACCTTCTGTCTTATCCTCACAGCGTGCTTGGCCTAAGGTCCAGCCTCACACTGCTGGTGAGCAGGATTCCTTCTTCTAGTGGCTGATACACTCAGCAAGCCAGACCTTCAACTATCTCTGATCTGGGGACGTTGCTTGAGGGCTCTACAACAGGCTGCTGGGAAACTGAGGTTACGAACGCCTCTCGTACACTTAGTGTATGGAAACTCCGTATTTCATACTCTTCTCAGTGTTTCTTTTCCCTCACAGGAGGGCTGTGTTCCGCCTTCAGATGTTCCTGGATTACAGCCCTGAGCTCTGCCCCGTTGCAGAGCTGTGGGGGATTGAGGAAGGCAGGTGACCTAAACTACAACATGAGGATACCAGCAAAGGCAGTAAGGGGGTCGTTATCTGTCATCTCTGATAAAGGTGAACCTCCTTTTCTGAGAAGAGGTGGTCTACAGCCTCGGGTCTATGTGACTAGCTTGGCATTTCAGTTAGGAATCCCCAGAGATAACTGTGAGACATTTTCAGCATTTGGAAAATGTCGCAGGCCTGTGGAAAGGGGATGCTGGATTTCCTTGATGCCAGGGTGCCAGGTCCTAGAAAGGAGGTAGGAATTTCCTACCTGATGGCAGGACGCAGAATCGCATTGCCGATAATGAAGTGCACTTTTTCTAGGTTGGACATAGGTCTCTCAGTGATCAACTTGTCATCTTGGAAGGCCTCTTCTCCACTTCTCAGCTGGTCTGCCACCTGAAAGAAACCACGCAGAGTGCTCTAGAAACCTCCTGTCTTACCAAGAAGCCATCCTAGAGATGAGAGACATTCCTTCTCTATCTTTCTGGCTAAAACTCTTTCTTCTCAGTGCAGGAGAAGTTAGGAACAGGCCATATTTCCCATCTTCCCTCTCACACTAACTCATAAAATGCAGTGTTACTGGCTAGGAGAACTTTCTTGTCCTATCCTGTGCAGTCCTAAGCACGCGGTTGTTTTCAACTGTTCTTAATAACAGATTGTTCCCCGTGTTCAGGGGTCACTCTCCAGCAGGAAGGGATGGAGTTAATCCACCAGAGAATGAACGACAGCGGTGCACACGGGGTCTGTTCCAAAAGAAACAATCCACCAGGTATCCCTTACCCAGGGCTGCGCTGCCTTGGCAGGGGAAAAAGTTCCCAGCTGGGAAGTTGCTGTCACGTAATACCTGTCAGAAGGTGAAGACAGGGTTTCAGGCAAGATGACTTATGGGAAGCAATTTATTTCCACCTCTTACCTTCCCTGTCAACTTGGATGATCGTTTCAGCTTCAGGGAAGAGATCCTCTTTGAAATCTTGTTATCCTTTCTGCTTTCTTTCTACAACAGACATTACCATTGTAGGAAATTAGTTTAGTGCACAGCAAGAATGACTCATTAAGGGCAGAAAGATGTTCAAATGGAGATGTTTTTGTTTTGTCCCCTCCTGCCAGAAGGAGCTGCAGTGTTCCTCCATGAGTCACAGGCCCTTTTGCCCTTCTGGCATTTCAAGTATGGTAGCATGAAAAGGGTTCCTTTGCTTTTTCTCACTCTTGGTAGAACAGCACAGAAACCAAGGAAAGCAAATGAAGATACAAACCTAGCCTGCTCCTCTCACCATATCTGGGCTGTCGTTCCTGAACTGGACCTGGTTTTTCCTGCCAACTGTGTCATATATCTGTGTCATCACGGAGCTGCTCTTGGTGGTGGAATTCTTGGCATACATTGCTGGCTCTGGCAGGTCACCCATGAACCTCAGGATGATCACCCACACAACCAGGGAAGCCTGTAGCGGCAGAAAGCACAGTCAGACACTGCCAAGGGAACGTATGGCTTTGTGCCATTTCTGCCTTAGATAAGAGCATTTTCTTCCTTTACCCAGTCCAAATTGCTAAAATTCCCATCTCCATGTACACCAGCAGTTTGCTTTCATGTCAAACAACCTAAGAGCAACAGTCTCAGTGCTCTCATGCCAAAGGAAGAGGGCTCAGCTCTGTGATTGCTGAGCCCTCACCATTGCCTTTACTGGCAGGTTGCAGGTGTGCTGTGGCTGGAGTGAGGCAGAGAAGCCTTGGCTGGACTGCACCACCCACCTGGACAGATAAGCAGTGGAGCCAACTCTTCCAAGAACTAGAAAGCCAAGCAGTAGTGCAGTTTTTACAGCGTGGGATTATCCAGCCCGCAAGGCTGCTTAGCATCAAGAATCACTCCCCTCCTCAATCCCCCTGTGGTTCAACAGGAAAATGGGAGGCCTGGGCCTCCCCCTTCTCTCCTACCTCACAGAGTAGCAACCCTCACAAGAGCAGAGAGACGGGTGAGCTTTGACGCTGCTTCTCTCCAGTCTGTTTTTGCCCCCCAAAAAGGTATCTGGAGGAGTCAAAACAAACCTCAGAGTTCCCTCTTTAAGTGGACTAAAGGTGATCTTGTGTTGGGCAGGTATCCCTGTGAAGTGCCTGCCTGACAAGTGCCAAACAACGCCGCTGGGAACTGCTCCATTCACACAAGCGCTTAGGAATATCTGCTTGGCTTTGGAGCCTCTGGTTCCCGGGGCTGTGCTAGAGGTGAGGGGACCAAAGGATAAGGGAAGCTATAGAAGCCTGAGCTGTGGAGAGAGCAGGTTCAACAACAAGAAGGAGCGAGATACCAGGACGTTGTCCTTATCGTCGTGATAGAGCAGCGGCTGCCGCAGCTGTTTCCGAATGTGCGTGTGCGTAGAGGAGCCCTGGAAATAAACAGCTGCAAACTTTGGGAAGGTGTACTCTTCCAAGCCATCTGCTTCCTCCTCTAGCTCCACGCTCATGGGAACCATGTCCAGGTCCACCTCCTCCAGCTTGTTAGGCTTTGTTTCCAAGTCCTGTGAAGAACATAAGAAGTACATTTTCATTCCCTGTACTCTGATATTCTTACTTTAAGTTCTTTTTTTTTTTTTTCCTGGCCACAGATCCTCCAGAATTTGGCTTTTCAGATAACCCCAAAGCCATTTTCAGGTGCTACCAACAGATCATTGAGCTCAGAGCTTGTCCTTCTGAGGTGCATCCATTCCATATGACCTTCCTGTCTTGGTTTTCAGCAAGAACATTGCTGACAGAAAATCCAGGTGTCATCTCATTGCTCACATCCTGCACTAACCGAGACTATTCTACTCTCCCTACCCAATTCCATCCTCCACAGCTATACGGACCAATATATCTCAATATCAATTATTATTAGCAAGCACTTCCTCATGGAAAGGGGGATTAAACCCTGGAATGGACTGCCCAGGGAAGTGGTGGAGTCGCCATCCCTGGAGGTGTTTGAGGAAAGCTTGGCCGTGGCACTTAGTGCCGTGGTCTAGTTGATGTGGTGGTGTTGGGTCATAGGCTGGACTTGGTGATCTCAGAGGGCTAGTCCAGCCTCAAGAATTCTGGGATTCTGTGATCTCAAAGTTTGCTTTTAAGAACATAGGATAAGTTGGGTCAGGAACTTCCAGCTTGTTTCAGCTGGAAAATCACTGAGAGCACTGGCTGGTGCCCAGTTGCAGAGAATGGCACTATTTGGTGAGGGTCTGCTGGGCCAAAGAAACAAATGTGTGTAGACTGTCTGGATTATTAATCTGGGTGATTCTTTCACTGTACAGAAATTCATTAAAGTGAACTGACGACTGAAGGAATTCCAACAGTCAACGGACTTACACGAGGGATGAACATGACCCACGATCAGTCTGCAGCTCTGTTACCTCAAAACCCAGAGGAGCCGGTCCTTCTTGGCCTCTGATCATAGAAGGTAAAAACCCAAAAATTTTGTCCACCATTTCTTGGTCGCTGAGAACATCGTGATTTGTTGGTTTAGTGGGAAGATCATTCCTCCTTTGGCCTGCTGCCGCCTCCTCTCCTTCTAGAGTGGCCAGGTGTTCCTTTAAATACAGAAGGTGGTTAGACAGGGCTGGAACGTGATTCTGCTAGAATGAATGGCTGTGAGGATGAAAGTCTGTTACAGAGGAGTTATGACAGTGAGGTCCAGCTCTACTCATGCAGTGTTGCAATGTGAAGTCCAATGTTGCTTGTGCTAAGCAGTCACACAGACCTAGCACATCTACAGCTGTCCTCCTAGACTGTTGGCCTCTTGGTAACGGTGCACAATTTTTCAAGAACTTTATCAACCAAAGATAATACAGGAAAACCACAGAATTCCTAACAACACATTATTTAAAATTTAAAAATGTTTTGTGCCAGGGTGTTGTAACAGCATTGTGCGTGTTTGGCTGAAGTGCCAGCTCATACTGCAAACAGAAAGGTGTGTGTGTTTGCCTTGTCCCGTTTCTAAAGCGTCGTTACAAACAGGTTTACAACTCTGTCTGCTTTTCACTGAACTATAGCAGTGCTCAGATCTTAGCGCAAGTCCGCAGCTGTGAGCTGAGCAAGCTCTCTTGTCACCAAGGAACATAGCATCCAGGGCTCCTCTGCCAACATATCTACCTTTTCTAATCTCAGAGCTTCTTCCCCTGCTTTCACTGCTCCAAGAACTTGGATGAGACGTTTCTCTTCTTGGCTATCCCTGTCTTCCAGCTTGTATTTGTTCTGTGGACAACAGGATCGTTCTGCGACTGTTTCCACAACTGCTGAGCTGGCTCCCTTCTGCCACTAACTAGCTGTCCACACCAGGGCTTTATCCCAGCAGGGACTCAGTTCTGGATTTGGCATTTTAGGCAACAGTCCACAGGCAGAAATCTGCAAACTGTCTTTGTTCTGTTTGCCCAGCATTAATATGGAAAGGAGATCGTAGCAGGGCCTCTCGTGTGCTACGGACCGCCAAGGTAGTGAGTACAGGATTTCCTCCGGCAGCGCTGCACCGAGACACGCAAAGGAGTCCCTTCTGAATGGATCCCTAAGTGACATTATCAGGCCTTGCTGTAGAAATTAATCCTCCCTTGCAGCAGCGACTGATGAGCGTGCACATTTTACCTTTGCTCCTCCCTCCTGCCAGAAACATTCCGGCTCTGTCAGTGAAGTTTTGAGCCGCGATAAGGAACACAGAAAACAAACGTCAAAAAAGATCCATCTGCTTAAAATTCTGCTTTCGTACTCGACAAGAGCTCAAAAGAAAATATCCCCCAATAAATACCCACATCGGGTTCTAGCCTATGGCAACGCTTGCTGGTCATTAAATCTCTACCAGAACTTCACAGAAACAACACGTTCAGAAGGTCGTCTTCGAGCATACCTCCCTCTTCATCCCCCGGTAGGTTCGGCGAGCGAGCATGCCCCTCGCGTACGCCTGTATTACACACACGGCTTTCCTCTGCTCTGCCACCTTCTGCCGCATCAGGTAACCCCGGCACACGGCTTGAAGCCTGATGATGTGAGTCCGAGTTGCTTCATACTGTCTAGCGAGCTGGCGGCTCCGGTAGAGGGCCTGCAGGCGCCCGAAACCCAGCATAGCCTGGAGGGGGTGGAGAAAATAGAAGTGGTTAGGGTTCAAAACCAGTGAGACTGGGAGTAAGTTGGGAGGAGAAGTAGAAGATAACAAAATTCAGTAACTGGATAAAGACACTGGAAGGGGCTAATGCACTACTGCCCTTTATGTTTTGTTTTTTTCTGCCCGTAATAGGCTTTAAAAACTAGGTTATGTGGAGTTCTTCTGGGGATCTGTTCTAGGCAGTGGCTCCAGGAAGTGACAATGGTAGCCTGAGATTATGACAAGGGAAGGAAGAAAGCGAAAAGGAAAGAAAGGAAGAGAAGGCAGAAGGGAAAAGAAAGCCAAAAAAGCCAAACGAACGGGCAGGTGCGTGTGATCAATCCCAACAGAAGCAGCAGAGGAGGATGGAGCAGAGCGCAGGACAACAGCCTGGCTCTTCAGACAGGAATTGTATCACTGATGAAGAACAGAAAATGTTTCTGACTGAAACTGGCAGTTTCTCCTCCTGCCCCTGGCAAATGGGATGTATGGGATATGTGAATACTAATCCCTGCCACACAAGTAGAGGCTGTATAAGTGCCTCCGATATGGTGTAGCTTTCCTCGCCTAGAAAACCCACCATCTATAGAAGATCGTCCACTATTTTTAATAATGTGAGATTGATATAATGATTTTTCTGGTCATTTTTTACAGATTCCCATTTTTCCTGTAATCGTTGTGGAAGATACTTTGCTCGTAGTATGGTGGTGATGCACAAATGCTGGCCTTGGACTTCTGACTAGAAGTGTGAGATCACTCCTACAGCAGGTCACCGGAGCCACGCCTGCCAGAGGTTAGTCGGGTTATTATTTCACCAGAAAGCTGCAATATCACAGGTTCAGGAAGCCCTGAATGGCCCCAGAGCCCTCCTCAGACTTTAACATCCTTCTTTACACTCTGCCATCTTGCCTCTTCTCCCTTCAGTTGTGAATATCTTCATTCCTAATACTCCACTCAGTCTGTCACGGCATAGTATAGAAGCACATACCCTCAAATACAGACATATATGTGTGTGTGTGTGTATATACAAAAAATAAAAAAGAAGTATTTATGTATACAGCTGCATCTTACCACTCTGAAATCCTTCCGGCAGCAGTAGCCTCGCCAGGCTGACTGAATGGCCACAGCAGACCTCCTCTGTTTCAGAAACCATTTCCTAAGCAGACAGATGAGGTAATTAATAAACAATAGGTTATTCCTGCTGCTGCTTATGATAATAGTAAAGGATAAGGTGGCATTTTTTGCCTTTTAGTGGATGTCAACAGTCTGATCTCAGCCTTGTCTGTTATCTAGGAACACTAGAGCCAGGAAAGCTGGCTCAATTCTTAGTTTAGACATCTTGCCAGGGCAAGTTTGAAGCTCAGCGAGGGCTGTTCTTCCTGCTTCCAAGTAGCCCTAGAAAAGTATTGTGTTGCAGCAGGAGGATTAGTCTGGTCAGATACTTTTCTACCATGTGCTTGAAAATTATGCTCGCTCAAATGTTTTGTCTGCTTACATGTTCTCCATGCTGCTGGAAAGGCCAGAATAAGTCTGTTTTGCCTGACTTTTTCTGTAACTAAAGGCTTTAGGAGACAGGCCTATGAGGACAGGCTGGGAGAGCTGGGCTTGGTCAGCCTGGAGAAGAGAAGGCTCTGGGGAGACCTTACTGCAGCCTACCAGGATCTGAAGGGGGCCTACAGGAAAGCTGGGGAGGGACTTTTTACAAAGGCTTGTAGTGATAGCATGAGGGGTAATGGTTTGAAATTGGAAGAAGGTAGATTTGGATTGGAAATAAGTAGGAAATTCTTCACTCTGAGGGTGGTGAGACACTGGGACAGGGTGCCCAGGGAAGCTGTGGATGCTCCTCCACTGGATGTGTTCAAATCCAAGTTGGATGGGGCCTTATGCAACCTGCTCTACTGGGAGGTGTCCCTGCCCAGGGCAGGGGGCTTGCAACTAGATGATCTTTAAGGTCCCTTCCAACCCAAATCACTCTACGATTCTATGATTTCACTCAGGCTCCGCTCATTCCGCAGGTGCAGCAGCAACCATGAATCAGTTGAGCTCACAAAGTGCTTTCATACTTGCTTTGCTATCCATTTGCTAGTAGAAAGGATGAAATAGGAGTAGTGCTAATCCACATTGATACATCTGAGCTGACTTTGCCCTCGATGCTGCCAAAATAATAGCAACTGCAGACCAAATTCATTGCTGTGGTTGGAGAGCTCTGTAAGAACTGAAAAAGCCCTCACATTGAACCTGGGTAAGTTAACTCCCCTGGCTGATGGCCACTGACTCCCCAGTGTCCTAACTGTCAGGATCAGGAGCCCACCTGAGCAAGATGAACTTCCCATGGTAAAAACTGTCACTCTGTGGCTGTCAGAAGTAGCACAGAGCTCCGATGGTTGAAAAATAAAAGCAAGGTGTGGCTTTGAGGTAGAGGTGATACTCAGACAGCAGGCAGAGTTTGAAAAAAAGGGGGAAGTTTTGGGGCATTTGCGTCATGTTTTTTAGTTTGTGCTTCTCTTCTGTCAGGAATATTTCTAAACCAGACCAGGATTTAGTCCTGTGTCATGGTTCTGGTTGGGGGATACAAGATTAATAAGTAGAAATCATGCTGTAAAGCATTTAGTGAGGATAAACATTTACTTGACAGTGATTAAACTTAACTTTTGGAGATATTTTAAACTAAACCAAACAAAATGCAAGAACTGTGATCTTTGGCAAAGAGAAGGACTAGTTTCTATCTGATTCCTTTCTGTGTCTTGTATCAAAGAGGCTTCTTAAATAAGAGAATTCTTGTAGCTCTGGAGACACAGATTCCATGGGGATTTCCTGCTTTCCAGATCCCTACATTTTACTAGAAATATTAAGTGCAACTCCTCCTTCCAGCCCTTGCTCTTCATGCAAGTTGTATGTGCCACAGCCCTGCTTTTTGAGAAGCATCATGAAAATAAACTGAGCCAGAAGAAATCTTTGTGCAAAATCTGGACGGATGCACTGTGCATCGTTACGTGATGAGCACTGAATTCAGGGCTAGTGGAAGGTACAGACTGATACATTTCATACTCAAATATGCTTCACAGAGTGGGTGAAACTGCACCACAAAGAATGCTGCTTCAAACCAAAGCAGATTCCCTTCTGTGAGATCACTGACCTGTCCTTCACCCCTCTCATCACCTTCTGGATGAGAAGAACCTTGTCTGTGAGAACGTGCTGGCGCTGCAGCTCCAATACTGTATCGTGATGATCCTGTGAAAAGAAAGTGTGGATATGCCAGCTGAGCAGACACCCCCACAACTTCTGAAAACTGGGCACGTGGTCTGAACGAGGCCCCAAATCAGTATGATGTAGTGCAAGCTGCGATTAAAATGCACGTGTGGAACTGCAGTAGGAAGAGTGCGCACCACTTGATGACTCCATGTCTGGTTGTAGTCATGAACAAGCAGAGACTCTGCCTGCAGTAAGACTGTTTTTACCTGGGGTATGCTACAGGTAAGGAGGTCCCTGCTACAGTGTTCTCCTATCCAGTTCTTTTTTTCTCAAGGTTTGAGCAGAAAGCAATACATTGCACTGTGCTGCTTCAGCTGCAACACTGGAGCACAGGAACAGGATCAGCCTCTCCTACACCAAGCTGTGTCCATGAAATTTCCTGGCCTTCAGGAACAAAGATGCAGCCTCAGATTCAAGAGAGAATTTGTAACAGAGAACCCAGTCCTTCTGGGTCACCACTCTTGCATAAGCAGGTCAAGCTATATTTCGAAACACCCAGCTTTTTGGGAGAAGAGACAATAAATTGTCCATTTTACTTACTTTAAGGAAAATCTTTGTCTTTCCAACTTGCCAGCTTTCATCCTCGCCCAGCACTGCTTCGGAGATGCTGATACAGCTCTGTCGAGCATCGTTCTTCAGCTGACGTGCAAAAGCATCATCAGGTTAGGGCTTGCTTGTGAAACACAGCAGCTGTACTAGGTAAGGATCTATCGCTCTGTATTTCAAAGGGCAAAGAACCAAAACAGATGAGGTCTTACAGACCTCTGGGCTGTCAGTACAGTGAGTGAAAGTGGTTCAGCTCAAATGTTCAAGAGGAAGAACAGGACTCAATGGCCCAACAGCACAGAGTCCAATTGCGAGGAGGACGGTAGAGCCCTCAGAAATGTGTGATTACAGAAAAGAAACATCTGAGGGCAATGAGGATGCCACGCTGCCCAGGATGTCTGTGTGGAGCAGGTCAAGCACAGCTGGATCTAAACCCACCTCTACTGTTTCAGCTAAGGTCCAAGTGAACATGGAAGTATTTAGCTAAACTTACTGCATCATCCCGTGATGGCAGCTCTCTCAACTGTGCCAGCAATAATCCATGAACTTTACTATGGGAAAAACTAAAGCCTTATAAAGAAAAGCAGCCTTAAACCAAAGAGCTGTTTTGCTTACACACCTGTTGTCGAAGAGACCACGGCAGGAGAACTCTGTATCTGTCAAAGAACTCCTCAAAGGTGTAGCGAATTGGGTAGCCAGCTTTCCTGATCTGAATGGTCTCCATCATCCCTGAATATCGCAGCTGTTTGACACACAGCTCCCGGTCGAACAACTGAAAGGGAAAGCGGACAAGGAGGAAGGAGACTTAGCACAGAAAGAAACTACACGTGCAGCATTCCTCCCAACATGGCTTAACCTCCAACCTCCGAGTGCCTGCAAAATGGCCTGCTATGCTTTTGAAAATTGTCCTTCTTTTTTCTTTTCTGCACTAAACTAATTACAGGCATAAACAAGTCACCCAAAAGGATCTTCAAATTTGCAGTTTTCCACAGTGGAAATAGTCCTTTAACTTCAGTCTGGCTTTAGCAACCGTTTTCAATTCTAGAACTGCCATTTCAGATGAACAATAAATAGTTCATATCATTTTGCAGGTGTGAGTAGCTGCAGTAGCAACTTAGGCCCTCTGGGCACCACCGTGCAAAGCACAGCATGTGTGCTGCTTGTCTCTCGTAATGCAGATTAAAAATAGGCTCACTAAGCCACACACTGTACTTTAAAAATGATTAACTCACTTGACCAACGCCACAGGTTTTAGTGTAGAACAGGGTGATGATCTGCATGACAAACTCACACCTGTTCTCCTGGAGCATCAAACGAAGCCCCGTCACCTCCCTCTCAAACACCAACAGCTCTCCTGTTCCATCTCAGGCTACTTCATAGTATGGTCATTGCTGGATCCTAATCTTTTTTGGTTTGTCCCCTGGCTGAGGGGCTAGAAACTCTTCAGCTTTGTCTTTATCTTTACAGGAAAGGCTTTTACAACTCCTTCCTCTCAGGAATACACCTATGTGCTTTTTTTTTTTGCCATCTATTACTCCGTGATGCTTTTCAGAGATGTTTTTCTAAATTAACAATGCTATTTCCTACCATTGCTTTTAGTGCAGTGATAGCCTGTACTCCAGCTCTTCTTGACTGAAGTGCAGTTATAAAATGCAACATAGCAACCGACAACTTTTTCTGATTAAAAAGTTTACTGAAGACAAGACCTCAACCTGTTAAAACATTACCAGGGGTTTCTTGTAGTCATTTGGCTTGATGCAGCGGATGAAGTAGGGCTGGCACTGCTCAAGGATTTTCATTAGTTTTTCCAGGGATTGCTTGAACTGTCCTCCCAGAGTAGAGAGCCGTTTGGTGGTATCCACACCCTGGGAAGAGCAAGCACATGCTGACTGCTGCATCATTCACTGTCATAAGGCCAATTAATTGTATTTTGGTACAATGTAACAGCATCACAAAACTGCCAGGAAAAAAAACATTTACTTACATGGGAGTGAAAACAGCCATCTGCATCTTACTCATTTGGGTTTATTCTTGCTAAGAAACCCCGCCGAGCTCTTGCACCTACTTGGGCACTAAGTTGTAGCAGGAGGGGTGGTTGTGGTGGAAGCAGTTTCACCCACAAGAGCCCACACAGGCCTGTCTCCCCCAGCCATGGCTCTGTTTAGTGTAGGGCCTGGGTGCCAAGATATTATTCATGGATGTGTCCCTGAAAGTTTGGTGAGAAACAGCCACTCCCAAAGCAATAACCGCCTCCAGGCTGGACATTTTTTCTGCCATCTCAAGGGAATGCT
Source organism: Baryphthengus martii (assembly GCA_013396935.1). Lineage (NCBI taxonomy): Eukaryota > Metazoa > Chordata > Aves > Coraciiformes > Momotidae > Baryphthengus > Baryphthengus martii. The sequence goes on along the minus strand of VWZK01003721.1, from coordinate 434,733 downwards.
AAAGATCCAGAAGAGCTCCTTCTGTAATGATTAGGTTGACTGATTTCCTTGCCCGTTCATCCTACAGTAAGCAGGGAAAAGGCAAACTTTTACTGGAGGGTAAAGTAGGAGCTGCTCCCTTTATGGCTGCGTATAAAGTGCTTTATGTCTCACCCCTCCTGGGTTGAGTTTTGCCCCCAGCTGCACTAGGGTTAAGCCCAGAGGCCTTGCCCTTGGCTGCAGCTAGCTCCTGACTTCCCAGCTTCTCTGACAGCACAGTTCCACTTGTCTTCTTCACATAGAGCATCACAGCAGGCCCAAGATTCTGCCTCCTAGCACCTTTTAAGGACTTATTTAATGGTTGGACTCGATGATCCCAAGGGTCTTTTCCAACCTGAACGATTCTACGATTCTATTCTATGAAATTACAGCGACAACGGTGCAGATTCCAAACAACAAAAGGAATCCACTGGCCCTTTAAACACAGGTCTGGAGCTAATCATTGCACCACAATACAGCTGGTTTGTTTGCTTTGGGACTTTGGTGGGTTATAGGAGTTTTGTGGGTTTTTTCCAAGTAAATAACTTAAAAGTCCAGTAGCTCCCCTCATTTCCATGGGCTTTAGGGTACCTCATTCTGCTGGTTCTTAATTTAAAGTGCCCTTTTTAGCACTGAAGTTGCCACCTTCTGCTTTAGCTACAGGGCAATGCTGCCCTCCAACGACCCAGCACTCAGACCTTTGGAAAGCAGTTCCTGGGAATGTCTCAGAGCAGCTCTGATGCGTCTTAGGGCTAGCTAGTATCTGTCTGAAGTAGACTGATAACAGCATATACATGCTGAAGCTGTATGGAGTTAAAGGCAGTTTGCACTCCCAGATCTTAGAGGCGTTTCTGCTGTACCATTAAATCTGTGGGAAGGCCACACAAGTCTGAAGCCCGTGCCCTCACGACCTCACACACATAACATTGTTAAAGCTGAATTTGTTGTTAAGCTGGTGCTGACTTTTCTCCCCTGGCGTGTCAGGAGAGCAACTCTAAGACCTCAGGATAGCAAAGTTTTTTCTGGCGTTTCGTGGATTATGTTTTCCTCTGGCCTGCTTCCCAGCGGTGGCCCAGCCCATTTGAAATTAATGGGAGTATTCCAGCTAACTTCTGTGCATTTTGAAGTGGGTGTTTGCCCATGTTTAGCATATCCTTTCTTGACATGCTGCTGTACTTTTTAAAGGTAAGGAAAGGTGTGGTTTTTTTCAATAGCACAACTTTATATAGAGACAAAAACCTTTAGAGCATTAGAGCAATGTAGATAGACCTGATATTTAATCTGAAGGTATTCGTAGCATTTAAGAGATGCTAAGCCAATCCTCTCTTGCTGCTTGTACCACTTCTGACATTCTTCTCCCCCAGGATGTTTACCTGTCCATGGCCAGATGTTCTGGACAGCAGAAAGCCACAATGGGATAAAGACTGAGGAAGAAACGACAGGATCAGAAAACAACGTCGGGAGAGTGGAGAGATAACAGGTAAGATAGCCAGCTGGCTGTTTCTTCTGTACCCTGACGGGAACACTTAAAGATACACATGTCAAAAGCAAAAGTGCCTTCACACAGTGATGATATTGGATAGTTAAAGGTTCAGAAATCAAGGTCTGTGAAAGTTGCAGCTGTTTCCAGCCCACTGCACTTTACACCCTGGTTTCCACTGAGCACAGGACGAGGCTCCCCACACCACTACTCACAGCTGCTTCTGTGATAATCTGTGATAATCAGCCAGCATGAACTTCATCACAAAGCCTCCGGGCCAGGAGGGACTCATGCTTCTGTGGCAGCCTGCCCGCTCGCCTATACAGTTGTCCAGGGCTGACATTATACTGCTTTCCAGCACGAACACCAGACCCTGGCTTTTCCTGCAGACTCCTTTGCAGAAATTAGTTGAATGAAAGGGATAAGGATTTGCAGAGACAGTGCGAAAGAGAGAGGGCAAGAGCAGCCAGAGCCTTACAGAAGGGAGGAGAAATTAGTTGTTTCGGCAACCCAGTGCCGTTAAGCCAACCTTGAAGGCCTGCTCAGCTCCAAGATGCCGGATGGTCCCACGTCCCAGACTAGGTGGTGTTGTCTCAACCTGGAAAATCTCTCTCAGGAATTTGTTTTTGGAGGAATGAACCACTTGCATTACGTTAGCACTGAGCATGTCCCGATTTTTCTCCAGGAAATCTATAGAATGGAAAGAAAATCAGCTTGTCACTTCTGCAGCCTGCTGGCTTTGGCACCGCTCCATCTGGCCAAAGTCCACTTCATTTACAGTAACTTGCAGATTAATTTAGAGTAATCCTCCTGATGTCCTGATCTGACTTCAGATCAACACTCCCCTGGAGCGCTACACATCCAGGACAGGTCACGCCCTTCTTTTCACCCTCCATATCCAGCAGAGAAAGGCTCACCTTTTGATTCGTAAAAGACAACTCCAGCAAAGTGATTGATGCCGAACTTGGTGTCATGGACACTCCTAGGTGGGATGTAGACTTTACTTTTGCCATGGAGGGAATTGATTTTGACGAGCATGGTGGCATCTGTGCCCTAGAAACAAATACAGGGGAAAAAGGGCAGTTAAGCAAATTCCCTCCAGCACTGGTCTATGCTCAGTGAACAAATAAAAGCAGTGTTCAGAGATAACAAGAGCTCAAATTCTGCCCCTTACTTGTGTAGCAGACCTGGAGGAAGGTAGTGCCAGAAGTGTCTTCCCTTTTACACAGACCCTTCTCTTGAGCATCAGGAGGGAACACACCACCAAAGCACAAGGCCTGTTGTTTTAGGGCCTTTCTCTCTTCCAGGAGAAGAAAGAGCAAGCTGCAGCCCAGACCAACCACACAACAATACTCAAACAATTTGCAAATTCAGAGGTTTCCTAAGAAGTCCTTGTAAAATGATCTGGACTCCTTCCTTCTGTGTCTGGAGCAGCTTTAAGAGTCTCAACAATGAGGTACCAGGAAGAGCACGTTCTAGCAGAGTGAAGCAGCTGTATAGTCAGCTAATTTAAAGAAACATCTATAGAGAGAAGAAATTGCCTCTCATAATGTACCCCAAACCCACTTTCGTACTTCTCTCGTGCAAAGCCAAGCGTTACCTGTGAGCTGTGTGCAAAGCCAGGCATCACCAGTGAAACCAGACATTTACCTTTGGGAACTTGCTCTCTTCATCAATGAGGGAGATGATATTCATAGGCTTGAGTGCGATGACTTCCAGAGCCTGGCGGTTATCGGTGAAGTCAATGTTGTTCCAGGCAATGTGCTCCGCACGGTATTCCTCTTGCTCCAGCTTGAAGATATGGTGCACGAAGAACTGCTGAAGGTGCTCGTTGGCAATGTTAATGCAGAGCTGCTCAAAGCTGGAGGAAGACAAGGTGGGAACCCACGGTCATCCTTGGCCATGGGTCAGCAATGGACCCTTGTGGCCAAGAGGGCCAATGGGATCCTGGGGCGTATTAAGAAAAGTGTGTCCAGCAGGTCTAAGGAGGTTCTCCTCCCGCTCTGCTCTGCCCTGGGGAGACCACACCTGGAATACAGTGTCTGGTTTTGGGCTCCTCAATTCAAGAGAGACAGGGACCTACTGGAGAGAGTCCAACAGAGGCTACGAGGATGATTAAGGGACTAGAAGGTCTCTCCTATGAACTGGGTGAACTGGGGCTCTTTAGCCTTGAAAGGAGACAGCTGAGAGGGGATCTTATTCATGTCTATAAATATCTGAGGGGCGGGGGTCAAGAGGAAGGGGACAGACTTTTCAGTGGTGCCCAGCAATAGAGCAAGAAATACTGGGTTTAAGTTAGAACATAGGAAGTTCCACCTCAACATGAGGAGAAACTTCTTTGCTGGGAGGGTGATGGAGCCTGGCCCAGGCTGCCCAGAGAGGTGGTGGAGTCTCCGTCTCTGGAGAGATTTCAAACCCGCCTGGTTTGATCTGTTGCCGTGTGGCCTGCCCTGGGTGATGCTGCTCTGGCAGGGGGGTTGGACTAGATGATCTCCAGAGGTCCCTTCTAACCCCTACCATTCTATGAGTCTATGATTGGCCAGTGCTGCACTGCTCGATGGTGTGTGTTTGTTCTCTGTATTACGTACACATCCAGATCCACTACTGCTACATTCCACCATGTTAAGGGTCACCACCACTGCATGTTGCCGAGCTCAGCAATGTAAAGGATGCATCTTCTGCTACGATAAAGACAAGCAGAAATGACCCAACTGATGACTAAGTGTTGCTGAGTAAGTGAGAAAAGATCTTGTATGTGTTACAAAAAACTCTAGAGATAAAGGGGAACATGTAACTGTGAAAACAGCTTGAGTGTGTGAGCATGTGATGTGTTTTTACTCGCACTGGTAAAACCACAGTTTCATTACCTGCTAACTGCTGTGGCACACCACGTGTGGCTGTGCAGTGCTCACCACAGTGAGGCCCCATGTGGATTGCAGCCTTTGGGAATAGCATAAAGTCATAGGAGAGAACACAAAAGACAGAAGACAGGCTGAACAGCTCCTAGACTGTGTTCCAAAAGTCAGTGAGGAATATTATCTTGTTGAAAGCAAGCAAGATGCATTGCTTGAAATGGACTGGAAGAGACTGCAGAATATGTGCTGCTGGTTTGTGGAGTACAGATGGTACAGTACCATACAACGGAGAGAACTGCTGCCCCCATAGAGAAGGGCAAAAAGAAATGGTGCTTTAGGACTCAACCCCCCAGTAGGAGAGGTAGCAGTGGGACAATGGTATAGTGAGCCAGCATTTTGTTGATCTGTCCCTAAAAGAAGAGAAATGAAACAGCCTCCAAAAAAGGGACAGAAGAACACTGAGCAAGATGGAAGCGTGAGCTGACATGGGAACCACAACATGACCTCCTTTGTACTACATGCAAAAAATGTATGCCAAGAGACATTGCAAAAATGCTACAGAACAAGAACGTTTGGTAAAGAGATATGGGGTCATGCTACAGCCTCATATAGTGGCTTCCTGCTCATAGCTTCATAGCCATCTCCTCTGGGGAGATTCCTGAGGTTTTGGAATAGACCTGGGCAATGGCTGCACCAAAATGAACACTCGGGGAAGAGGCAGAAATATCAGGAATCCTGAAGAAAAATGGAATCTGTGCATGATCATCATTGGGAAAATTCAGTGATGAAAATGTCACTGCTTTTTTGAGAATCAGGGTGATAGTGAAGGAACATGTGTCTGGTTTTTTTCATTTGTTCCCTTTACATCATCTGTTTTTCAGCTTCCCAGTGGAAATGAATCTAGAGCCTCCTACCTGTTGTTGCTGAAGTTTTCAAACCCGAAAATGTCCAACAGCCCAATGGACTGACGTCTGGTTTTAGGCTTCTGAGAAGTTGGGTTGAAAATGGCTGAGTTGATCTTATTCACTATCCACAGGAAAATCTGTCCATATATACCCTGAGAAAAAAATTAAAGAGGAATTAGAGCCCATCATTACAGCCTCTGCACATAGCTTACAGCTTGCTGTTGTGCTGCTACAGTGCTGTCAAACTGTGCCAGAAAACTACAGGGGACCAGAGCCCTCTGGGTGAACATTTGCCACATAAGGCTCCTCGAGCAGTAGGACTGACAGCTCTGCAAGCATCCCCAACCTTCAAACAGAAAAGACATAGGCACCAGTACCTTCACAAAGGCATCCCTCCCATCTGCAGCTTGAACTATGTTCAGAGGCCGGGACACACTTTCTCCTCGCACAATGATGGAGAGGTTTGTGAGGCTGTTCTGGAGTTCGATGGAATTCACCTGGAGGAACAGTCATGGCAACCTGGTCATTCCAGGTGGACAAAGGAGATCCAGCAAAGTCTGTCTCAGGAAGAGGGCCACAACAAACTGCCTGCCCCACAGCATTCAGTGGCAGCCTGTTGTCCCTGTTGAAGATCTCCTAGCTCAGAAAGACATCGGCAGCAGCATCGCTTGAGCGTCAGCGGGAAGAAGGGCACAATCCTGCCATATGTGCATCCATACATAAACACTCCACAGAGACATGCTCTGCCAGCGTGCTCAGGGGGCAAGGGTGAAGGAGAGAACTAGCAGGAGAAGATGAGAGTCCATTACCTCAAGCAGTTTGGTAGCAATTGAGAAGTGTGGTGAGTCCATCACATCGGAGCAGTCCAAGTTGTCGTACACAGCCGCTACAACGAGGAAACAGTCGATCTCAGGGTGAGTAATTTCTGCTAAGGTGGGGGCTGTGCTGTTATTGTTGCTGTATTTCTGTAAACTCATAGCTCTGGGAACCTCTCAAGGCAGTAAGTCTTGTTTGAAATGCCCATGTTTGATGATTTTACTAAGGAGGGTCCTGATTTCACCCAGGGATCCTGGGATGTATGGGGCCCTCACAACTCCAGAACATCAGACTGAAAATAGCAGCAAACCTGACATGGATATTAGTTTTTAATAGGAGCTACTGGAGATCTGGAGAAGTGGTGTCTGACTTCAGAAAATGTGATTCTGAAAGTACTTTTTTCCATGTAACTGGCTTGTGGGAAACTTAGACAATGAAGGGGAATGATGGAAATCCCTCATTTTAGCAACTAGCATCACTCCAAAGAATCCAGCTGGCATCACTGCATTGAGCCCTCTGTATCACAAAGTGAGAAGGAGTTCTCTTCTAAAATGTGAGAGCTTCTGGTATCTCACTAGTGGGTGTCCCGTGCCATGCTTGGGCACTTACACAGGGAGCATTCACCAGACCTAGCCAGGAGAATTCCCGCTCTCATCTCCACAGTCAGCACGGCTCAGCTGCTCCTGTGTCCTCTGGCTTGCATAGCACAGCAATCAGCAAATGTAACCTGGTGTTCTGTTATCTCGTGGTTCAGATTGTGTGATAAGGGCCTATTTATAACCATGGAAACCAAAATATGAGTAAGATGATAGTGGTTTTTAAAACACTAGGAAGTGGAGTCATAAATCAGAAGTTCAAGGTGCTTATCTGGCTGCCCTTCCAGCCCTGTTCACCTGTTGGTACAGCGCAGAGCAGCACAACCTCATCCGTCCAGCTGGAAGCAGGCGGCACCTTTAGGCTTTTACCATCGAGTCTGAGGAAGAGCCAAGAGCAGACAAAGCTGCGTTTACCTTCGAACTCCACGTTCCCTAGGTGCAGGATCGCAGCCAGCAGCTTGCTGATGTCCCAGTGCTCAGAGTCTGAGAACATGAGGATCTTCATAGCCGAGCGGATGTGGGCGTAATCCTTCGCATCGTTCCGGCTGTCACAGGACATGCAGTTGCCCTACAAGACACCACACCCACAGGTAAGCAAAATCCTCCCGGTGTCCAGACAAGGATGAAAGAACCTGCAGGCTGACAAACCTTGTACACAGTGTGGGTACCTTGCGAGCCGTTTGTCACAAGATGCAAAGTAAAAACCTAGTTAGACATTCTGTATGGTCTTCCCATAGCTGTTTCTTGCCTCAGCTCTACTCTCAAGAATAAGCCATTAGCAGAGGGCTAAATAATGAATTTCTCCAGGGCTAGACTGAATGCTGGGGAAGCCAAAAGGAAAAGTTGAGGGGAAGGGTGCGCTGGAGCATAGAAGGTCAGGAAACTTTGACAAGGTTACCCACGCTTACAAGGCCTGTTTCTTTGGTTTCCTATCCCTGCCTTTTCCGTGGACAATTAAGAGCTCTAATCCCAAATCAAAACCAGCAGGACTGGATCAGTACTAGAAGGCAAATCTCAAAGTAAGAATATCAGGCTCCAGAGGAAGGCAGATGGAAGCATACAAGGCAGCATCAGAATAACCTTCCAGAACACCTGCACAGCAGGTCATAGGCTGCTGCTCCTGATAGAAACTCTTTTCAGCCCTACTTGAGATGGGAAACTGCCCCTGCTATTACTGCCAATATAGTGTGATGAGTACAAAAGGGAAGTATTCCCAGACATTTCTGTTTATAGCATATGAACGTGCCAGCTTGTGCCAACAGCTGATCTGAACAAAAACATGGATATGATCTCCTTTAATCTACTCCTCCTATCTCAGTATTATACTGTCCTACTGCTGACCCATGGAACTTCACACCTTTGTATGGAATGGCCAGTGTGTGAATTGCACTCATCAGCTCTCGCTGCAAGAGATCTGCTCTGCTGAAAATATTAAATTTGAAAAATTCTCCGGCAACTTTAATGGTTTTGCTTTTGAGACTCCAGAAAGAGCTCTATAGGCTTGGTTTAATTTCCTCTGAAACTAACTACCCAACACCCATTAACTTCAGCAGAGCCCCATGGTTTTTTACCACAGCTGTGGAAGAGCCCATATCAAAACAGGTGGCATATTTACTGTGAGGCATCTGCACAGGCTAACAAGCAGGATTTTTCATGATGGCTTTCATGCCCTAAACCAACTGATTAGCTATTTTCAAAAATCTCACCTCTAAACATCCCACTCCTGCCACTATGGCAACATAAACCCAGAGAGGAATGTTAACATCAGCTGTTGGAGGTTCGATGGAACGCCAGCTTCCTGCACTATGTATATAAGATTTATCAGATATATGGACTAGGATTCTTGGCACGGTTTCTGCTTATTCATTTTCCCCTAAGGTATACAGACTTGATTAGTATTCTCCCTGGTGTGAGATCCCTTGCATTCATCTGAAATCTGAGTGACTGTGAAAGTGAGGGATATTTTCCACCTGCTTTAAGATGCCCTTTGTGTTTCTTAAGTTTGACTTTCACAGAATCCCAGAATACCAGGTTGGAAGGGAGCTCAAGGATCATCTGGTCCAACCTTTCTTGTCAGGAGTACGATAGAGACAAGATGGCCCAGCACCCTGACCCACTGAATCTTAAAATTGTCCAACATTAACGAATCCACCACTTCCCTGGGGAGACTTTGACAGAACACTTTGAACTGCTACAAGCTGCCTCCCACTGGTGGATATTACAGGAAGTCTCTGAAACGAAGGCTCACAACACTGTTGGTGTTGCTGCTTCTGGTACTCTAAGGAAAGGGCTGTTCAGATTTGGTAGCCACCCATCTGCAGCTCCTGTTGACTATAATTCCTCACTTGGAGAAGCAAATGGCAGAGGATAATGGAGAAGAAAGCACAGCCTATTACCATAGTGAGATAAGTGTACTCTGAAGCAGTGCCCAGATTCAGCATCTTTTTCTGCTCTGTGTTCATCCCCATTAGCATGCAGTAGAAGATGTGATAGTTCCTCTCCTCTGGAGCCTACAAGAAAGAAACAGGCCAATGGACAGCGCTGTCAGCATAAGCTTGTAACATTAGGAGCAGGCAAAACACGCGTCTCCTGGTGCCCTCACCTGCCGGCAAACCCGGGACTTCTCCAGAAGAAACTGTTCTATCCGGGCTCCTTCTATCACACCATTTTGGTTGAAGTGAATATCAATGTATTTCCCGAAGCGGCTGGAATTGTCATTTCGAATTGTCTTGGCATTCCCAAAAGCTGATGGGCAAGGGACAGAGACAGTATCTGGATTATTGCAGTTAATGAACATCGAGTCTATTTTTTATGCCCCTCTGTTTTGCTGCTAGTGTTTCACACGCTGTGTTCCAAATGACAGTGCTGATAAGCACTGAAGAATGTCTGATTTCAGGCTGCCTCCTAAAGAGAGAGGCAGACATACTGTGACTCCAGATAACTGAGTCCTAAAAGAAATACTCGAATGATCCAAATGCAGCCGATATCTGGCCAGCCAAGAGAGCGGGGCAAGTCTGAAGACCTCCAGACAGACTTACTGGGAATACATTTGATGGCTCCACATAGGAAGATGGGTGTCTCAGGGGACTCCCCTATAAATATGTCCATGCTTGGCCAGTTACTTTGCTACTATCTAGTGTGAATGCTCATCTAAAGGGTCTTTACTTTGGGCTCTGCATTCCCAAGGACTGCTGTGCTTCCAGCAGTTCCAGGTTACATATTATAGTGGCACCTCCTCCTGCAGCATGGGAACTGCTGTGGACTTTATGAGGACGTGGCCGAAAAGTATAGAGAACTTCTACTCTGCATCACCAGTGGTCCAGGGGTTTTAGCAGTTATGCAAATACAGTGGTTCAAAGATCTGTCTCTGACCTGATATAAAAATCCTGAGGTAAAGGTGGTAAATCAGGCGTGTTTGCTAAATAACCCACCTTCCAGAATGGGATTGGCCTCTAGGATTTGCTGCTCTATCCAGGAATGCTGGCCACTGACAGCTGCCAAAAACTGTAGTATTAGCTTTGTACTTTCAGTCTTCCCAGCTCCAGATTCTCCACTGCAGTAAGAAACAACATCATTACAGGCTTCCTTCCTTCATTTTTCATTAGGGTGGCAAAATGGCAGACCAAATTAAAATTAAAAAATCTCACTTCTATACCCTGTGATCAGACCGCCTTTCATGGAAGGCAGGAGGTCTTTCATCATTTTATCTGCTAAAACTTGTTGTTTAGACTTAGGCTGAGGGCTGAATTCTCCCACTGATTAAAACCATGCAAATCCATGGAAGACATTCTGTACCAGTGCAAACTAAATGACTGCTTGCTTTTCTTCTTTAATGCATTACCAGATTATCAATGCTAGTCTTAGCACATCAACTGAGTTGCCTCAGCTGTAATCAGGTATTATTGCAATGAGACTACCTGATTCTTCACGCTAATGGTTAACAGAAAATGGATACTTGATGTGTGTATAGGATGAAGAAAGCTTCCCTTCGTCTTCAGGTTAGCAGAGGTTGTTCCACTCCAGGAAATCGCCATTCTCAGAAAACACATGTATCTTAAGTATCATGTCCCCAAGGCAGAAGAGCCTTACAGGACACAGGCTCATATTTTATGCTTGTGTATGTAGTGACCACATGCAGAACGTAGCACTACAGTCAAAGATTCCGGGGGAAAAAAAAGCACTTCAGAAATCCCTTGCTTATGTTCTACCTTTTTCAGCCTTAACTGAAAAGGAAGCAGCAGGGGAGAAAATGCTTCCTTCTTGTTGTCTCTAGTCTTATCTGTGCTCTTCCATTTGGAAAGTTTCCTGTGTCCACAAAGGTGCCCTCTAAACATACCAGACTTGGTTTCTGCTGCTTGTACTGTCTGATTCCAGTTACCTGATCACACAGCACTGGTCTCTCTTATTCCTCTTCATATTGAAATAACAGTTGTCTGCAATGGCAAAGACGTGAGGCGGTAGCTCTCCAATCCTCCTGTTACAGTACAGTCTGATCTGATCCACTGTGTAGAGGGGCAGCAGCTGGTATGGATTCACCGCTACCAAGATTGATCCCGTGTATGTCTGGAAAACAGTTAGGAGCGTTACCTCTAGCGGCAAAGCTGCAAACAAGAATATGACCAAAGCCACTTGCAGTATAAATCTCAGCAAAGGCAGGAAGGAAGCCTGGGAGAGCCATAGCAGCATAGGCGACGCAGAGAGTCTGGCTCCTCACTGTAAGCTGCTGTTAAATATCCCAGGGTACGGAGGTTTTTGCAAAAGGAAGAACGCCGGCTATGATCTCCTCTCCAAATCACGGCTTGGTTCACTGGCTCAAGCTAAAGCACAAGAAAGTCCAATCTGACCTGCCATTTTTAAGCTGTTTCGTAGTGTTTTGTTAAACTGCTTTTGTGCTCTAGTGCAAATGTAGCTGAATTTTGCTAATGGGCAAAGTTCTGGTTGTGGTGTTGGTGCAGTCATTTAGTAACGTTTGCAAACAACAGCACCATGGAAATGAAGGAGGCTGTGGCAGGCTGTGGAAATGCAAGGTAATGATACTGTTTGAGAACTTCTACATGAGACAACTGCAGACTGCTAGAGTCTAATATCACAGGTCTGTACACATGTCTTGGTAATTTTAACTGCGGCATCTCTAAAATCAATCCTTGTTCACACTAAATACCACCACATTGGTGGTGTAAGAGGCAGCTGCTCTCCTAGAGTCTATATAACATGGGAGGAAGAGCATGGAAAAACTTGAGTACTATGGTCATATTACAAACTGGGGACTAAGGAACAAAGAAGGGAAAACTGCCAAATTGCTCAGTCACAGAGAAAATCTGTCATGGACAAGAAATGAAACCAGGTGCCCTAAATATCCAGATTTATTCTTTACCTGTTTTATTACATCAAAATCAAGTAAACATTGAGTTGGACTGGAGGACAATCCAAGTGGTGTCACTGTGCAGTAGTTAGATTGATCCTGTGTCACAGCTTCAGGTGATAGCAGGACTAAGCTGTAACATGGGCTGGATTTAGCCCTCAGTCACCAGTAGAAATGATCACTCCAGGAGAAAGTAAGCAGGGTCACTACCTATACATGTCTCTGATTTCAGAGGCTGCTATTAGCTCTCTTCTTCACAGCCAAAGTACTTTAATGAAAGAAGAGAAAAACTCTGTCGTGTCTCCCTGGTACCCTCAATTAGTAAAGGAAAAGAAGAGCCTGGTGTGTGAAAGGCTCACAAGCTGCTCAGGTCGTGCTGCTAAATGTGTAGTGGAGGTGGTTCCTGAAAGAACTATGCCCGGGGACTTTGGCACTCACATAGATTTTGTGCTCCTGGTGACGGATGAGGAGGTTGTGCACTATGCCTGCTTCATGGAGATCCCCGAGGAAGATCATGTCTTCCACCCCTTGGACAGAGGAAGGGTGCATCAGCCGCACCGTGTGCATGTTCCGAGCCGTGATCCAGTGTTCCTGAAAAAGGCAAGGCATCAGCTTTAGCGTGTTATGCTGCTGCTCAGAGGCAAACAAAGGAGAGTGATGTTAGACCAGAGTGAGCTGCAGTATGAGCCATGCACAAGCCAGAATATTCTAACAGTTGACTGAACTGCAGAAATTAGCTGCCTTGCTGCTCCCCAGGACCAGATGATTTAAAACGCTGGATAAAGCCATTCAGGTGGATTCTGGGTATCACCAAATTCAGCACTCTTCAGAGAGCAGCTTTGTCAGGTCATCACAGCCATCCCGTTGTATAAGGCAAAGTGAAACCCCAGCTGCCTTTAATGGGATCATGATTTCACCTAAATCTCACCTAAATTTAGAGATTGGAGCCTGTCCATTTCCTTTCCTTAACTACGTAGATATAAACTCTAGCTCAAGAAGTTCTAAAGCTTCGCAGTGCTGGGACCTGGGGATACTAGGCTATCACCCTATACTTGTCTTATTTTTATGTTCTGTCTTTCAGTGTATCCTACCAGACTTTATCAAAGTCAGACCATTTGGCTAGATGAAGCTTTGGTCTGACCTAATAGGGCCATTCTTTTGTACTTTGTACTTTTATATTTTTTATTCATCTTTTACAGAAAGCCATAGAGTAGCTCACCTTGCCTTCATCATCCTCCAGCAAGATCCGTCCTGAGTCAGAGTCCTTCACAACTGCCCCGATAGGGACGTTATATTCACTGCTTGTTTGATTGTCCAGCCACACATGATCACCCTGGGGAGAAGAAAAGTTCTCATCAAGTACAGCGACATCCTCGATGCCATGCAGCTCACAGGCATGCAGCTCTTGCTCTTAATTTTGTAGTGATTTGATTTCTTTAGCAGTGTTAAACTAGTGAAGTTCTTATTGCTCGCAGGCAGTACAGTCTGATGGTTATAGCGCTGGGACCTCTGAGGTCTCCTCCCAGGTCCACAGCTGACCTGGAACCTGGCTTTGGAGAAGTCATCAAGCCCAGCTGTCTCACAAAAGGAAAGGAAGCAACACCTTTTCCAAGGACAGCAATTACTCAGCTCCACTACCTCCCGGAGAGTGGCAGGGTGCACAGTGAGTGCTGATAAAGTGCCTCAGCAGCCTCGCATTACCTACGGCGTTCTTGCCGAAGAAATGCTTGAAAATATAGACATCACCAGGAAAAACAACCAGACAGATGTACAGCCTAAATGCCTGAAAATGCAGATGGCTCTGTTGCAAGAGTTGTTAGAAATACTTTCGTTCTGCTGTAGCTGAAATCACTTAAAAATGTGAGTGCATCCATGATCTCTCTTTGAGGGGGGGAAAAAAAAAGCATTCTCTTTTCAGCCCAGTTCTGCTCTTCACATTTGTGGAGGCACAGCAACACCCCCTGTCTTTGCAGGGCAAGCAAGAACTGCTCTGCTCTCACTGGAGGCAGGTGTGAGCTATGGCTGCCCTTTCCTGGGAATGAGCAGTACCTCGGTGTTGCCTGCACTACTGTCCTGGTTACAGTCCCCATCTCCAGGCCCCCAGGAATACCTCCTCTTGCTCCAGGCACTAATACAGATGCAAACAGAAAGCCTTACTGAATGAAAACTGACCAAAGCTTTGGTCAGATCTTCAGGGAGTAGTTCCTATTTACATCTACCGAGGAACCTGGGTTTAGCTGTGTCCTCTTGTATACAACTTTTGTCACAAACTAGCATTTACTGTCAAAGTTTCAAGATTTTGACTGAAAAACTATTTCTTTTTCCTCTCAAAATACTTTATGGACTTAGATTTAAACCCAAACAACTGTAGCGTAACACGTCTGTAAACATTGCAGGAGGTTACGAAGAATGTTGCAGACGAACAGCTCTCATTGGCATTGAATAAAACTGCAGAGGTACCCTCTGTTGTTCCAGTGCCACACCTTGTGACAGAGGTCACCAGCTTGGCACGAGCACAGCCAGGCCAGGCAGGACACCTCTGCATCTCTACTCTAGACTGAGAGGATTTTATACCTTGTTGATACTGGGTTATCACTACTTTCTTTCTGAGCTAGACCATGAGATGGTCATTTTCTCCTTTTTGGGCCTCACGCTGGTCGGTAAATCAGAGTAAAGCGTAGGACTTACCTTTCTGAAAACCACCATTGTGTTTCAGATCACTGTACGTAACCTGCAGTGCCGAGAAGAACAGAACGTTAGGCCAGGAAAGGGCTCAGCCTTTGATCAGAACAAACAGTGGGCTGGAGATGTTTCCTTGTAAAAGTACCAGTGAATTGCTTTAAAATAATGATCTTTACAGATTTTATTAAAGCAAAAGAAATCATAATAAGCTACACCCAATGTAGAAAAAATGAAACCACGTTCCCAAAGCAAAATTCTGCAGCTCTGGGGTGGTGTCCTGCTCCGAGTTCTACCACAGAACCCTGGAGATGCTCTCAGCCCTGAAGAGATGACTGTGCACTTTTGCATATAGAATAGTTTCCTCAATGAAATGCTAGGCACGGTTATTGGCTGAACTTCAAGTTTGCCTCACAAATAAAAGACCCCACAACAAAATGTAATTCAGTGCACAAGAGTTACCTTTGGCCGGCCCGTTGACCCAGCAGCTCAATTCCTACAAGTGACTAGCCCAGTGACACAGACTGAATTCATGCTCTCCTAAGATGGTCAGTTCTCTCAGACCCTCACAGCTTGAACCTACTACCTATAGGAACTGCTGTCTAGAATTCACCTGTCTTGGCTGGAGTGGGAGGGGCTGCAACGAAGGCACAAGCAGCAAAGTAGAGAATCGGAAGGAACAAGAATAAAATTAGGAGCTCGCTATGAAGAGTGTAATAGTGAAAAGATTGGTGGCCAGATATCTCCACCAGCGCTTTGATTGAGGGATGATGCTGTTGAGGCTGTGATCCTTGGTACGACCGAGGAGCAAAAGACTTGAGAAGCTGCCTCTTGTCCCTTAGGCTACTGCAGTGACTCCAGGACTAAATGTGATTTGCTGGCTCCCATTCTTGCTACAGTGGGAAGGCTGCTTTATGTCTGCTACTGTGTGGGGGAAATCACAGGCAAAGACTCTGCAAAGTTCCCTTTTCCAGAGTGCCAGGCAGATTTTTTCCCTGTTATCGCTTCCTGCTAGAAGGAGTGATGCCTGCACACGAAGGCTGATGAGTAAGCTGTGATTCAGTAGCTGCTGTGTGAGCAGACATCAGTTACTAGCCCAGCTCTCCACAGCCTCATCTTCACAAGCTTCTCCCAGCTGTCTGAGCCATTCTGCTCCTTCCATTTCTCTAAAGGATTTCTCCCTCTATCAGCCAAAGAAAAGGCTCAGCTCCAAGTTGATAATAAGAACAAAATGCTTGCAATAAGCAAAATGCTTTATAAAATGCTAACCTTGGACCAAAATTTCTATTTTTATCCTTTTATGATCTATTATCAATGACGTTCTCTTAGTATTTTATCTCAAACAGATTTTACAACTCATGCTCAATGAGGACACGCTGAATCATCTGCATCCCTTCTGGACATTCCTGTTTGACAGCAGCCTGCTTGGAAACTACTTGACAAGAAGGTGAGTGGTCACTAAGGGACCAGAAATGGATCTTTGGCACTTATTCCAGGCAAGTCTGTGACCTCTCAAAACCTCCCCCGTGAAGAGGAGAGACACCTGCTCCAGTTTTATCTTGACACTCAAATGCAAATTTCTTTTTTTCTTGTAGCCTTTTGAGAAGTTACTTCATTCTAGCCCTAAATTATGGTTGTCTAGGTTGTGGACAGATTCTCTGGAAAGTTTGAGCAAAACAAGAAAACCAGAAATTAACTGAGTTAAAAGTTCCATTTTCTACCTGTGCTACACAGATAATCATAAAAATCCCAGCGCCATTAACATTCGTAATTAATAGGATACTTTAGCAATAATTTCACTGAAATCCTTGAGGTTTCTTCTACCACGTCTAAAGGCTTTAAAATTTTATGTTTAAAATTTCTGATAACTATCTACAGTTCTGTGTCATATGGATGATGTATCTTTTACAGAGATATCCAAATTTCATTACTTTTCTGATTGAATCATTTAAATCATTAATCATTTTTCTTCTTTTATTTTTTTGTGGAGCTATACAAGTTTCTGAGTTTTAGAAATCTGCAGCTAACTTAGAAGAGTGTTTCAAGTCGCCACTTTATTGTTGGAAATTCATGCTCTTGAAAAATGAGGATTACCGTTAAAAAACCTCAAGGTGAAGTTTGGGGATACCACAGTTTTATCCCTCTTGTTTTAATAAACCTCAATGCTAGAAGAAAATGTTGCAGTAAGAGAATCAGGGCTCATTTTCACTTCCTTTCCCATAGCTGCCCACTTCTTTTTCTCCATGTTATATGGGAAGGTAGAAATAGCTTCCAGAAATCATGGTCTTCTGTAAAATCAATGGGTGCATAAACAACCTTTTCTTCAGACGAAGTGGAAGGAGCAATTATACTCCTCTATGCAAGACACTGCCACTGTGGTGGGTTACACCAGTGTCCCAACCGTAAGAAGGGCTCTTAGGGTAGCAAAATGGAAACTAGGAAGTGTTTGCCAAGATCTTTGTACCCTATTGGTGGCTCTAAAGGGCTGTACAGTAGCATGGATTGAAAAGGGGTTGTAAGCAAGCCCAGAATGATTTGCTACTTTAAAGGCATCATAAGATATGCTGAAATTAACTAATTATCAACATTACAAAATGTATCGTCATCCCCAAGGGAGAAATAAGTAGAAACTTTGATTGCTGGCAGACTGCTATGTCGAAGTCCAGTGCTAACACACATGGTAAAGGAGGAAGTGTAAATGTAATTTTCACACCGGTGACTCAGTAACAAGAAGTCGAGTGCCACGCTTAATAACAAAGGCTGCCCCATGGAGAGACTGCCAGTGCTGTGTCCCCAACACAACACCTGCTGACTGTACTAAGAATTGATTTTCCCTGTGAGAGCAGGGCAACCTCCAGAGCTCATCTGTAACCAAGACAATTCTCAATTATGTAGCACAACATCTAAGAAAATTTAGCAATGCACCACAGACGTGTTCTCTCTGGCTGCTTGCCTTTTCCCTGATTTTTTTTTTTTTTTTTTACACTCTCTCAAGAAGGAACTTCTGTCTTTCATAATCAGTTATTCTTATGGCAAAGTCCTCACGCTCTTATTCAGGACTCAGGAACTGGATCTGCGTATTAACTTCAAGAATATGATGAACTGTCAGCATGAGCAACGCAAGGTGGTACAGAAGCATGGTACTTAGCAAGCATAGGCCAAAGACGGGCTGTGGTCACCCACAGTGGCTCACAACTGACAGATAATTTTTCACCTGCACCAGAAACCAGAATTCTACCCCAGAGCAGGAACGTCTCCCCAGAACAAAGAGGGAGCGGTACGTGCAAACGTGAAGCAGAGCCGTGCTGTGTCACACCAGCGCTAGTGCTCGCTCTGGATCCAGTCTATGACAGCAGCCAAGGGTGGGCGTGTAGGGAGGAGATCCCGTAGAATCCCGGCATACATAGTTTCAACATTTCAAATGCTTATTCCCAAGTAAATCACAAGTAGCCAACCCTCCACCTGCTGGAATGGCTGCTTTCTGACGAGGCCTGCCTCTCTCTGTGGCTTTTCTTTCCAAAATAACGCAGCACCGTAACCCAAACTGCACCCCACAGGACAGGAGGTTACCTCTCCAGAAGAAATCTTCACTATCTGGCTTCTGCAGCTTAGTTCCCTCTTTTTCATAAGCATTGGAGTAAGAAGGAAAAGGAAGGTGCAGCTGGCACTGGTGCCATTAAGGGATCCCTCACCAAGTGCCAGTTGTCTGCTGCACAAAGGAGGAAATGACCGAAGCGCGGTTATTTATTACAGGACTTTGCTCCCAGTTCAGCATATATGTCATTCCCAAGTCAGGTGTTCCAGTAAGCAGGAAGGCTAATTCTTGCCTGGGTGAACCTTAAACTTCAGTCTCTCCACTGTGCCTAAATCCTTTCAGATTTCTGGAAAACACTCCCGGAAGGAAACCGTTTAGTATCTGGTTTTATGCTGCTCCAACACCACCAACTTCCCCAGAGCTCTCTTAGAGTCACCCTGTTGGAGAAGAGGGAAAGCAGGCCCTCGTCTCTCTTCTCTCCCCTTAGTTTTGCACAGCTCTTTCTGCAAGGTCAGAAAGCGCACATCAGTCTGTGACCTGCGTGGACTGTGTTTCACAGTACCCAGAGCAAAAGGCAAAATACCGACACCTAACAGAAATTGGTACGCACGCACACGTCAAGGGACAAAACTTCCCAATTTGGTTACCATTAATTTATCTTCCAGCAAATACTCTCTCACTGTGTTCCAGCACGTAGGTGCGTGTTAACTTCCTGTCTTCACTCCTTCCAAATTAGGACAGGATGGCCAAGAGCTTCCCTCTTTCTGGTTGCTCCACGCATACTTTCAGTAGTCCTGTGTCCTTCTTGCATATCCTGTTAAATCCCAGCACTAGATGTGATGCATGGGAAAGACACAGGAGGGTAGCATACTTGTAGAGAGGCAGTGTCCTGGTTTGAGCTAGAACAGAACAATTCTGTTCGGTGGTTTTTACTTTTCAGCTGGGTTCCTTTAACTCACGGCACTTTCTGAAATGAGCAGCCTGTTGTCGCAGGCAGTGCTGCTTCTGGCAGGGATAACGCTCCATGGTTAGAGTTAGTACCAGGGACTGGGGTGCAGAGCAAGGCCACTGCTGGATCCTGTGCACCACACTGCGGGGTGCAGAAAGTAAAAGCTGCACCTGGAGAGAGGAGCGGACGGATGGATGCCCTTAAACTGACCAAGGGGGTGTTCCATCCCACAGACGCTGCATTCGGCTGCTGGGGGCTCCTGCTCTGGGTCCTTGCTCAGATTCTTCCTCATTCCTTCAACGGCTGGAATCCAAAGAGGACTCTGTTCGTTCTGCTTTCGATCCTGATCGGAGTGTTCCTGAATCCAGCACCAGAATCCAGCTCCTGAACTAGGTTCCCGTCTGCTGCTGGGCCCTGTCTGGGATTTTCCCGGTGCCTGCTCCACAGCATCAGCGGTGACAGTGATGTACTTGCCATCAGGGGGGGTTGGCTTCAATAGTGGTTTTGTACATATTTGTATATATTCCACTGTATTCTTCTTATGTTCCATTTTCCTTCAAGCTGTTCTAGTTTCCTTTTCTAATCGCTAAGTCTCTCTTCCTTATTCCTTTTCTCTTCCCCTTTTGGGGAGGGAGGAGGACTAATTGAGAGCATCTATTAGGTTTTGGGGCCGCCCTGACCCTAAACCGTGACAGGCAGATAGAGGGTTTCTCCAGCCACAGCAAGGACCTGGTAGTAGGGAACTGTTCAGCCCAAACAGCGAGGCCGAGATCTTTTCCATCTCCCTTCACCCAGCTGTATAACCTTCCTCCGGGGCACTGTGCACAGCAGCTGGCTTGCCTCACTACTCACTACTCTGGATGCCCTTTATTAAACATGCAAATAAAAATGTGCAATAATTGTGAACGTGTGCTTGTTCACTCAATACCTTAATTGTTATTTCCTGGTTTCCTAGGTTCGGTGTAGCTGCGCTGTGTCATGGGCAAGACACCAAAAAGCTGCCGTGTCGGAGAGATTCTTGGGGCTCCTGCTGTAATTTCACGCCTGAATCAGAGGTAAGCATTCAAGCAAAGCAACAAATAGTGGGGAATAATGTGTGTTTATTTGCAATATGTATTTTACACATACATGTGCCTCCTTACCTGAGGTTTTTGTTTAAGTTTTATAGCAGAAATAAAGATACAGGTGCAGAAACAGAGCACAGGCCCTTCAGAGCTCAGAGAATTCAGGAGAGAAGCAGGAAACCACAAGGCAGAGAGGAGAGCTTTCTTAAAGTTTCTAACTGTGCAAATCATTCTTATTGAAGGATTTTGCCTCACAGTCCTTAGCAGCCTTCTTTCTGATATGACACAACAGTTTTTAGGAACAGTCTATGGGCTGCATGTGTTTAGCAAAATTTCAAGTCCTGATTTTATTAGATGAAGGTCAAATATTGGCAAATAAATCAAAGTACATACCTCTGTAGTCCCAAGGCAGATAGCTAAAATCAAAACTTCTTGTATAAAACTAGCCTACAGGGGAAAACAGTGCCATACAGCTTTCTTCAACAAATGAAATATACCTGCTGAAATTCCAAACGTGGTGTGTTTTGGGGCAGAGAATCTCATTCTAAAAATATCTACATTTTTAACGCTTGTGGCCAAGACGCAGTGGGGGTGCTATTTCAGAGAGACCTACAGTATTTCTGTCCCAGTACAGGATATAAACTGTACAAGATGGAGACACAGGGAACTCAAGGTAGTCTGAAAGGAGAGCATGACCCACTGTACAGCTGAAAAAGGTATGGGAAGGGAGGTGGGTTCCCACAGTTAAGTCGAGACGTGCTCAAGAGCCAGAAAACACGAGCTGAAGGAGCAGAGACTCGGTACACCAAGCGGAAGCAGACCAGAAGTGTTGTAAAGCACATGTAGCTAGTGAGAGCTCAGCAGGCAGCTTGCTAAAGGCTTCTTCAGAGAAGTGCCTGGGAGTGAGTAGGGGGAGCTTAGGTTTGGGAAGGCACTGAGCTGGGTGAACTGGGAAAGACGGGAGCTTGTCAGGAATGAGCAACTCTGTTTACTGCGGAAGGCAGAGTTTGGTGCGGGACTGTGCAGGGCACGGACACGCTTGTAGTTGTAATTAGGGGTAATCTGATTTATGCTGATGAATAATGCACTGAGAAGTGCAATAAATTAAAATTGGATAATCCCCGACGAACCGAATCCTGTTGTCGTTCAGAGCAATAGGTCTGTCTGGAGAGACGTGTTAAAAAAACTGTCTCTTCCTGACAGCTTCTTAATTAAGAGATTGATGTCAGGATCAAGGGGTTTAATTTGCACATGGCCCTACCTCTCGCATTTCCTCTCCAGCTAAATCAAAGTGGCCCTGTCATTTCTGCATCACCGAGTCCTAGATGCCAAGCATCATTTTATGTTAAACTAGGGGTTTTTTATGGGGTTTCTGAAGGGAGATGGATTGAATATAACAATTTGCAATCGAAACTGTTCATTTCGAAGCCCTCCTGTCTACACTAACCTCCTTCCCTTCCTCTAAGCAGATTTGTAGCCTTAAATCACTGCTGTCTGTTAACGCTGAAAGGCGCGCTGCAGGGAGCAAAGCAAACTAAACAAGAAGTACATACCAGTGAAGGATTTCCAAGTGCATCCTTTGGTTGTCTTGAGCATTCTGTCCCTCGGGAAAAAGCATATTTCATTCCAGCCAGTTCATGGTGTTGTACAGAGAGGCAGGTCGGTGGGGCTCTGGGATCCGTGTCATTGCGCACCTTCGCACGCGTCAAGTGGGCGCTGCTTACTCTGCTTGTTAGAAGGCAGGTCATTCTCCCCCGCTGTTCAATCCCATTATGGTCTGAGTGCCACTCCATCCTTCCTTCTGGGAGGCAGCCAAGATGGTATTACAAGAGTATACCACAGGCCAGCGAGCGCCAAGCTCTGGCTCAGGAGGGACAAAGACACGCACACGCAAGCGTGCACGCTAGTGCGCACACGCGCCTTACCTGCAGAGTCGCTGTCACAGAATCACAGAATCACAGAATCACAGAATGGTAGGGGCTGGAAGGGACCTCGAGAGACCTTTGAGTCCAACCCCCCTGCCAGAGCAGGAACCTAGAGCAGGTCACCCAGGAAGGCATCCAGGCGGATTTTGAATGTCTCCAGAGCAGGAGACTCCACAACCTCTCTGGGCAGCCTGGTCCAGGCTCTTTCATCCTCACTCTGAAAAAGTGTTTCCTTGTGTTTAAACGGAACCTCCTCTGCTCCAGTTTGCACCCGCTGCCCCTTGTCCTGTCATTGGGTGCCACCGAGAAGAGCCTGTCAGAATCGATGCTGGGTTATTCAGCGATGCTGAGGGGAGGTTGCTGGAAACACAGGCGCAGCCTCTCCCCCGTGGTGGACGTGACGCGTCACAGCGTGAGGCTCGGAGATAGGAGGTTTCATTTCAGGAAGCTGGGAATTCAGAGCTGTTAAGAAGGAAGCTCTGTGCCTCCTTTCACTTTCAGGAAATGCAGAAATTCTCTATTCTCTCATCAGCGCAGCCTCCGTACAGCTGGAATTTGGGACAGTGGTTTGCCATCGCTGGCAGAGCATGACATATATTTATAAATAACTAATTTCCAAGGAAGGGTACTGTCTTATTCTGATCCTGCTTGGGACTAGGTGTCCCTGCCCATGGCAGGGGGTTGGAACTCGATGACCTTCAAGGTCCCTTCCAACCCTGACGATTCTATGATTCTATGTGATACACTTCTGTGTTTTCTAGGTACCTTGATACAATTTCCGGGTACCTTGGTATACATTAGTCAGTATTTTCTTCTTTTTTTTTTTAATGTTAATTTTAATTTATATTTCCCTTTGTCCTTTATTTTCTGTTACATTACTCCCAGCTTGTTATTTCCTACCTCAGTGCTTTGACTGCTGTCCTGGCTTTGGTTCAGCTTCAGGATCACAAACAGCTACTGGCCCAAGCAGCTGGGAGGGGCCACAGCTGGACAAACAACCCAAGCAGCCAGTGGGGTGTTCCATACCATACTGGGTCCTGCTCCTATATCAGGGGAGGGGTGGCCTGGGCTGGGGGTCCTTGTTTTCAACTTGCATCGGTGTATAGCTTCAGTGAGGCCAGAGCAGCGAAAGTGGTGTCTCAGGCACTGGTAGAGCCTATCGGTTGCTTTGTCTATCGTGTCATTAGTACCGTTGTTTCCTTCTGTCTTTGTGTTATTTTAACAAACTGTCTTTATCTCAACCTACGGGGTCACACCTCTTTTCTTCCTCCCGATTCTCCTTCCCATCTCACAGGAGAGGGTGTGGAGGGAGCAGGGGGAGCAGTTGTGTGGTGTTAGCTGCCGGCAGAGCTGAACTGCCACAGCAGAAAAAAAGGATGTGATGTCATTAAGAGCATGGTCACTGAGGATCACTAAGGGACCTCTGGGTCTATCTGGAAAAGAACTATAGAGCTTTTAAACAGACCTTCTCTGTGTGTCTTATGTATGCTGCTTTCAAGGGGAAAAAAAGAAAAAGGCTTTTCTGCATTTTTGCTAAGAATATAGGGTTGTACTCAAGAAACATCTGACCCCAGCACCAATTCCTCCTTCTAAACTTTAGAAGATGTTGAGTATGACTCAATTCAGAGAGTTCAGCTGTACTTCTGCTGCAATAAACTCTGCATGAGAACTGTGCTTGCTGCCAGAAAGTTAAGTGTTAGTTTATAATGGCTTAACTTCTCTGCCATCCATTCTAAAATGTCTCTGCCACAGAAGAAATAATGACTCATTTTGCCCAGAGTTCTCAACTTACTAAATGTTAATGTCCCCGAACAAGAGTGTAGCAGGTAGGGTTAAAAAAAAAATCATTGTTGTTTACTGTCTTAACACTTTTATATTTGTCACACATTAACCTGTGCCTTCTTGGAAAATTAGTATGTTTTGTTTCCCACAGAACAAGAAGAGAGGCAGGAGACCAGCACCGTACACATTCATTAGGCTTTCCATTTTGAAACGACGCATCGACAACAGAAGTCATCGAAGGTGTCAGTGGGCAAGTGAGAAGACAGGCGTGAATTCAGATTGGCCCTTCTCAGCTCAGCCAGGAGTTGAGTTCGTGCTCTGCAATTTTACATCCTGAGTAAGGCTGCCCAGGCTGACACTTGGGCATGAGACAGTCTGCCTCCTAGAGGGGCCGTTTTAGTGTGGGAAGCAGGGACAAACTGTGAAGTCCTCCAAGGAAAGTCATCTTCACTCGCCCCACGTACCGTCAGGTGCTGTGTTTGCCTGAGCATGAGGCTACCCAGCCAGGCACGCTGCAGACATGGACGCTTGAGCAAAATACACCCTGCCAGCTACCGTGTGCCGTAAACACCGCCTGAAACGGGCTGCTGGACAGAGAGGTGCGTAGAGCTATTCCTGTCCAAGCAGGAAACTGAAAGGGATAATGCACAGCGAAGCCATGAACTTCACCGTCTGCTATGGAAATGACAGGGAATGAAAAAGGCAACCAATGTGATCCAGTGTTATAAATACAGATTAAGTACCGGCACTGCGCTGTAACGTGCTGAATGCGGGCAGTGGAAAAGAGCAAGCACATTTCAGCCTCGGAGCGATACAGGCTGAAAGAGAAGCTACTTTTTCCAACCACTTCTGCTGCTGCACTTGATCCTGCTTGATAGAGAGTAACTGTACGAAACACACACGAGTCACAAGGCAGCTGTGGCGACAGATTGAATCCTCTTCAGTGGGAGGATACCGGAGGCAAAGAATCGGAAAGATTAGCGAGCGACGTGAAAGCACCAGCCAACGAGCGCTGCCGAGACTCCTCGTGCTGCTGGTTTGGGAGCGCCCAGCTTCACACGCACACGCCAAGCCCCTGTTTTTAGGCAGCGAGGGAAAGGTGGGGCAGCGACAGCTCCTGTAGGATGCGGTGCCCAGAACCGCATGGCGACGGGGATCACAGCCGCTCCGCTAAGCGGGCCCCGCTCGGTGTTAGACCGAGGGTGCGGTGCAGGGAACGGGGAAACATCTTTTGGCAACACCTCTTTGCTATAGTGCCGTGCTCTCGGGCTGCAGAGAGGTGTGGTCCTGCCCAGGCCCATACTCCTCTTCCTCGGGAGGAAGACAAGGAACGTCTGGGGTGCAGGCTGGGCTTGGGCAGTGGGATTGCTCCCTATGGCAGTGCTCGCTCAGGAGGCAAGTCAAGCGCTGGGCATTGAGAGCTGCTGCGGCCTCTGGAGTGTGGAAAGGGACGTGACCACAGCTTTACATGGAGAGCAGGTTCTCGTGCTCAGTGCTCTGTTTCACAAGTTCTTCCCCACTTCACTGTTCATTTCAGGCCACGGAGAGAGAGATCGCTTCTGATTTGGCAGAGGCAAGCCAGATGACATCATGAGCTCTGCATTCACATCAAAGGTAACGCGTGAAGACATCGGTACCCTAAGGAACCTTCAGTGGCTAAACGAGGAGGTAAAAGTAGCTGCAGCACAGTGACGTTCTAGTTCAGCATTTATTTAAAAATATCCCGTTCTTTTAGTAAGCTTCTGTCTTATTTTACATCTCAAGTTTAGTGTTTATGGTACAGATCATTAATTTCTACATCACTCTTGTGATGAAATAAGAAGAAAGGCTATCCGGCAGCCCATGCTTTTAGTACTTTCTTTTATCCAAAACTGATTTCTGGAGGCTATATGGCAGTTAAAAGATGGACAAGAGGTGTGGACCTCTGCAAGCAGGACCTCATCTTAGTGCCCATTCATCTGAGAGTGCACCGGGCACTCGTCGTGAGTCAAACCGGCTGTTTTTTAGAATTGGATGGGGAGAAAAAACTAGCAAGAGAAGTCCTTCAAGTTTTGGTGTGCGTGCAGCACAAGGTCGTGCTTTGTCCAACAGTCGCCTTTTAATAACAGGTCATAGATAGGTGGGAGAAAACCATCAGCTACTACGGCCAAAAAGGCAACAAGATTTGTGAAAGGTTGTTGTAATTAACTGCTCAGTTGATGCTTGTATGTTGTGAATGATGAGAAGGTTTGGGGGTTTTGTCCCTGTAAAATGAGTGCCAGTTTTCACATTTCTTGTAGTCACGAAAGAGAAATCTTTGGTTCGCTTGCTGTGCGTTGTGTGACGTTGGCTACTTATCTAGTCCCACGTTGTCCCCTCCACCCAGGGTCTTGGGTTCTGGATTGTGCCACCTTCCCACTCTTCACAGGCAAACACGTGACAGCCCCTGCTGTGAGGGGATATTACCGTCCTGCCAATCATCTTCCTGTGATCCTTCAGCAGCTATTCTTTCCTTGGTCAAAATTAAGGAAACAAAGAGTGAATTCGTTTTGGTTTAAACAGCCAACACCTTCAAGAAGAAAACTGGGAGAAAAGAAATCTGGAGCTGCCTTACTTCTGAGTGGACTCTTCACAGTATGGAGTCACATGCATGTGAGCACTCCTTGGAGTGGAAATGTGAACTCTTAACTCCTGGTCATGAAAGTCGTAACACTTCCTAAGAAGTCCAGGCCTTTAGAGAACGGCCAGAAGAATCTCGTGTTCTAACTGCACCGCCTCAGGCTGCGGGTGGACCAGGTAACCACACTGGGATGAAACTTTGAAGTAGTGCTTCTCCACTGGCTGAAGCCTGGCTGGCTTTTAATTAGTCTGCCATCTGGAGGAGGTTCTGGCTTTGCCCCCATTTCGCAAGGCAAATTTCCCAATCTGTTTAATTGTTGTTAGAGAATGGCAGCTTCTTCTTCGGAGCACAGTTCCCGGCACGTGCCCTGGCAAAGGGCTGAGCTGATGTTTCTCAACAAGCTAATAGTAGAAAGCACTGTATCTAAAGAGGGTGACAAACATGACGCTGTGCAAAGCTCAGGACACCCTGCAGGGGGGAAGGCTCCTAGCCCTTATCAGCCTGCCCAGAATTGGGAGTGGTAAATGGATTGTGCAAGTGGGTTCCTGGGTATCTGGTTCATGGATTGTTGGTCTGAGCAACGTGTGCTACTGCCCAATTGCTTTTAAGATAGAGCAAAATTTTCCATCTTCTCTGCATTCTTTAGGAAATCTCTCAGCAATGGAACGGCAATGACTGCAGGGTGTTGCTGTGTAAACACACACATTATGTCTCCAGAGACAAACCAATAACCTTCACATAGAGCAGTGAACGTTTGAAAGAGCTCCAGAATTTTTGGCACAAATCCAAGAGCCGGGGAGGTCGTGCAGAAGCTGTTCATTGTATTTGGGGCAGGGACGGAGGTTTTGTAGCTCCCTCTGGTTTTGGTGCGTGGTTGCTGGGGCTGGAACTTCCAAGAGGCCTCAGCAGGGCAGAGCTGTCTTCTCCATCCTTTCATCTGGTATCTGCTTCCTAGTTGAACCAGTGAGGTTCCTCTTGGGTAAGAGAGTGGAGCCAGTGGGTTTGTGATATCTGGCCTTTGTAGCTTTTGGAGAAACGGGTTTCACTCTTTGGCTCGTTAAAACACTGGTTATTTTCCACCAGAGCGGTGGTCTTTTATTAAAGGGTTGTGAGCTGTTGGGTAGTCGAGTCCGTCTGGTTTTGTTGGGTTGTCGTGTCACCCTCTCAGGAGCTGTGTGGCTGAAACTCGTGTTGCACCCGAACAGCAAGTGCTGACATTTCTTAAAAGGAGCTTTGCATTAAAGAGTTAACAGGGTGTTTGTCATCTTGTCTGCCTTTTTTTGCTGTGACTTTGTATTTAATGGAGTTTTCTTGTCTTTTCAGAGTCATATGCCATGTTTTTGGGAGAAGATGATCTGGGAAATAATCTATCCTTGCTGAGGGGTGGGGGGAGGATTTTCTGGATATTTTTGCTTGCTTGTTTTTAAGGGAGTTATCTAATGTTACCTTATTTATTTCTGTTTATTAAAATAAAGATGTGACATATAAAGAGCCCTTCTGGAATAAAACTCTACCTGGTAATTAAATAGAGTGATATTTATTTTTTTTTTTGAGAAAAGCTTTGATGCATCGATGCTTCCTTCTCATCAAAAGCCAGCAGTCCCACCACTTGGCTTCTGTCATGTGTGTGTGTCCCTTGTTGTCATGGATTTCACATGCATCTGGCTGGGGCTTTTCTCAGCACCCACATCTGCCCCCACCCCATAGATGGTGGCGTAAAAAAAAACCCCAAACAACAGAATCACATACAGAATCATCTAGGTTGGAAAAGACCTTCACAATCATCAAATCCAACCATTTACCCTGCTCTACCACGTCCATCACTACACCTTGTCCCCAAGGACCACACCTATACGGCTTTTAAACACATCCAGGGATGGCGATTCAGCCACCTCCCTGGGCAGCCTGTTCCAGTGCCTGACAACCCTTTCCGTGGAAAAATTTTTCCTACTGTCCAATCTAAACCTGCCCTGGTGCGGTTTGAGGCCGTTCTGTCTCGTTCTGTCACTAGTTACTGGTGAGAAGAGGCCAGTGCCTACCTCTCTACAATGTCCTCTCAGGTAGTTGTAGAGAGCAAGAAGGTTTCCCTTCAGTGTCCTTTTCTTCAGACTAAATAGCTCCCATAATTAATAAGCTAATAATTCCCCCTTTAGGGTCCTCTGACATTTCCCGGGGTTTAGTCTCTTGGAAGCTTCCACAAGGCTCTCAATCTTTATTAAAACAACAATCATTTCACGCTTCATGTACAGCTCTTCCCTTCCCACGGTGACGCAAAGGCTCAAAATAGTTTCTTTTCCCTCAAGGCTCCTTCAAGTCCCCAGCACATCAGTTACCAGGCTAGAATCAGGCAATTTTCTAGCCCCCCCCAAAAAAAAAAGGTTTAGGGAGAGGACCAAAAAATGTTTTCTAGTTCGTTGCAGTGAAGTCAGCCCCTGTGGGACAGCGGAGAACAGTTTCCCATCGCTCCCCCCGGCGCTTGGCCCGGTAACCGCCATAACGGCCCTGCCGGGGCGGAG